>OY735257.1:7140291-7163990 GCA_963457715.1 Argyresthia albistria | reverse complement strand
AGAATTTGCTAAGTAATTAAACGTATTTTTTACTGTAAATATCTTGGAATTATTTTGTGTGATGTTTGCGGGAGAAATATAAAATGTAATACTTATGAAACTCGTGCTAAACTATGTAGAATTTGCTAAGTAATTTAACGTATTTTTTTACTGTAAAAAAAAAATCTGATCTGGTGTCTATGAAAAAGTAGAAGATACTCTCGAGTAAAAGTTACTCTTTCGTTGGTAAAATTCGCTCTAAAGTGAGTACCGTAACTGAGTACCTCCACCGCTTCGATATATCTGACGCCGACTTTACTGCTGGCCCTAAGTATCAAATATGTCTCGAATGTAATTATGAGAATGCCATAAAGATTTCTCATAAGATTATGGTCCTTTAAATCGAAAGTCAAAACTTCTTCATGAGATGGTCACAAAATCGTTGTGCCGTATTTGAGGGAAGTGAAGTTAAGTGCTAACTATCTTGTTGCGAACAAGCACTACTTATAGTTTACTACTTATAGTTTCACTTTAACACTAGCATCTGAAACACATACTTACTATTTTTTAAAGTTTAGAACACTACTGCCTTATCAGTAAAAACTTTATAACTGTTGTCCGTCCCAAAAGTATATATTTCACAAGGTTTCTTATTTTTGATGGTATCCTAACTATGATATTGCTGTAGAATTTAAGATAAATGGATTTTTATTAACTGAACGTGTACAGAAGTACGGTACTAAAAGTATCCACTATTTTACGAAAGATACTACGTAAGACTGAAACATTCCACTGTTGAGAATTTTGTGTCATAAACCTATGAATATACAATGTTTCTGTCCAATTTCCTAGTATAATATATTTAAACGTGCCACAAAGAAGGAAAGTTAAGCTGTAGCAGTGTACGTGCTTTATCTTATCCCGCATTTAAAGTCATAAGTTTATTAATTTAATAAGATGTGGAAAGTGTCAATTTAAAATTATTGACAATTTATTTATATACTACGAAGTGATAAAGCATCCCGTTGACTTCTAAATTACTGTTATACTCATAATAATTATGTCACATATTCACTTATGTAAGATGTATAAATGTTACATAATTATCCAACACATAAACACTTCACACAAAACATAAATGAACAGTTCACTGTTAATACAATAGATAGTAATTTACCAATTTATCAGTATTATTCGAAAAATTTTAATTGTACAACACTACAAAAAGGGTAATTTTGCGTAAAGTAAGGATACTCCGCACACCTTATTAATTCACGAAAACAAAAAATATCGAATAACATTTCCAAACAATAAAATCCCAAAAGTTGTTTATTTATTTGTTTGTTATTAAACCAAATATATTCCAGTTTTTTGTTTGCTACCTAAGTACTTAATTTTGTAGCTATTTATTGGGAAAACTTGTTCAGAATCTTTACTATGGAGAGTGTACCTTCATTCATGTCATAAAAATAACGATAATTTAATTATTTTTATACATGTCTTTACGTTTTTTACTTGACGTATTTGGATTCGCCACAAAGAATACTCTCGTCTTCCGAATCTATATTTCTCGATATTAATACACAGGGTTTGTTATTTAGAATCAAAGCGAATTTAAATGGAAAATGTCGTTATTTTTTCTATTGATATTTTATTGTTCAGTTCAATTGCGTTTAGTTTAGATTTAATTTTAAGTGCACAAATTAGCACACATTTTAGTAAACATATTATAAATTCTTCAAACAGCAACTCGAATTATATTATTTGAATTTACCTACTACTTACTGCAACCCCATACAAATTAGAATTAGTAACCCTTCGTAAAAAAGAGATTGCGTGAGATTAAGAAGCCATGGTTTAAATACAAATTAGGTGGCGCTAATCTTAGAATAAATCCTATATATCTTAGCGCCATCTCGTGGTATTTGCAATTTTTCGATGGTGCTGCACCAAGCGATAAAACCCTCGAACTAAAGAAGCTTCCGTAGCATCTCAGTTTACGCCGCCGGTCACATATTTTGTTCTACATGGTCTTTCTGTATTAGTATAATATTATAGTATCTGTGCTGCTACCAACTACCTACCTATGTACTAACCAGTCATATGTCATCCATTGCCACAGTCACACATTGCATTGAAAAGCATCATATTTTTTTACGAAATGTTTAGGTGAAACTTTTTGAGTTGTCCTGCGTGATTGTAATCTAAGACCTAAGTATAGGTATACGCCTGGCAGAACATAGTAATCAGGCAGGACAGGGCAGTAATGAGGAGCAAACTTGTAAAAAAAAACTGAAAATAAAATATCTTAAAATTCGTCATTTCATTATGCTTTATTTGATTAGTAAATAAAATAGGTAGTAATTTATGATAACTAGACTTGATTTGTTAAGATGATTATGGAAGGTTGATTATGTACCTTCAATATCACCTACATAACATGTGAATGTGAATCTTGACATCCATCATTCATCAATCACTTTCATTATGATAATCATTATCAATTTCAACTCGTAAAGAAACACCTTTACCTAAACCAATACGATCCCTCAAGTCATTGGACTTAGTACTTGTTTTAGTAGGATTCCTGAAGTCATTGGACCTGCTACTTGTTTTAGTAGATGGCTTTCTGGGCTTCAACTTTTGACGTAAATCATTATGCTTGCTTGAATCCTCAGATGGAATTTCCACTCTTGACCATATGCTGGAATCACTCTTCTTTTTACCCATTTTTTGTACTCTGCTCATAACACAGTGGTCAGATTTCTCTGAAGTATCACTAGACCAATCATCATCAGAAGGAGCCACTTTTTCTCCTAATCTAGAATGTATGCTGTTTCCCAAACGACTTTGCAGACCAGCTTGACTTTTACTATGTCTTTTAAATTTATCTGACAATATAGTCATCTGCTTAGGGGTATAGCCTGCGCTTGTGTTAACAACTTCAATTGACAAAGGTGCAAAGGAATCTTTGTCATCCTCTTCATCAGGGACAGGAGAGCTTGGTCTTGTCTTCTGGCGTGATTCCTCATCATCTGCATGCATTCTCATACGTGGGCCTTTAGGTTTTTTTTTCCATTCATCATCAGAACTGTTACTAGAACTGACATCAGATTCAGAAGTATATCTTCTTTTGCCAAGACGCTTTGCCAAACTTTTGTTCTTGATTTTCACTATTTTGGTAGGTTTGTAATGTTCATCATCCTTGTCAGATGATAAAGGGCGGACCAATATTTCTTGCTGGTCATAAACTCCCCAAGATTGGCACAAGTCACCCCAAGGATTCTTGCTGATAGAATCTAAGCATTCCTCAATTGTTTGATTCTTTGTAAGTTTTGGTTTTATGTCCCGCTTTTTAGATGAATCCTTTTTGTCACTGTTAGTGGCAAAGCGCATCAGTATGGAATCTTGTTTTTCATGAGGCATTCCTTCTCGCCAATGATAATTAGATGTTTTGGCAAGCATTTTCTTCAACTCTTCATTTCTTATTTCTCTTGAGTGTACCAGTAAAGCTAATGCAGTTGTAATGTGGTCCTGACAAACTAAATTACCTGAAATCATGACAATTTATTTAATTATAGCATAATAATAGTCCACTAAAAACATTTTCAAATAAAATTATCAAATATTTACATGAGTTGTCATCAATCCATTCTAAAGAGACAGGTTTGTAGTCTTCCAGGTATTCGAATATCTCCCTTGTCGTGAGGCCATCCACTCCGCTCAGGTGAAGTGTATCAAATCTGAAGTGTCTCTCATTTCCACTTTCGATTCCAAAATTGGTATATAATTCATCAATCTGTTTCTGTGTGACCACCCGGTTGCCAGTGAGATTTAGGCCAAATCTTTTAGCTCGGTCTTCTAACTTGGATGCATCCACTTTCTCTAAAGCTTGTACAACTAGACCATTCTTTTCAGCCTTATAAAGCTGAAAGATAGGGAATATAATTGACTATTGTGTGCATACTTGCAGCAAACATTCAACTTAGCCACTAGTCAAGCATCAGATCTTTGCCTACTTGGGTTGGCAGTTGGCACCAATAATGAATGTGATTGATGCAAAGTACCTATGCAATTCAAAGAGGAAATATTTACAAAGGCAAGCTTTTCTCATCTCTATTTTTTATATGTGGTTTCATCCAAAAAATCCCAGGATGGAATGGATATAGCAGGTGGGTGGACCCATGTGCAAAAATACAAGTACCTATATGAAATAACATGTATTTACTTACAAGGGTGATATTTTTTTCACTTTTCAGAGCAGGTTTGGGATCGAAGGTCTCCTCGTCATCTACGAGCATGGCATTATCATCACTCATTTCCCCGTCTTCTTTTTCCATTCTTGTGTGTTATTTTATTTATTATCGCCTTGTAAACAATAATGAATATACCTACGTACGTTTAATGTTCGATGTCTTCTTTGCTGGTTGTACTAATTACATTATTTACACAACAGAAAAATATACATATTTGCAAACAACGCAATGAATGAAATGAAAGGAGAGAATCAAATTGTTCTGTGGAGAGAATGGAGAGATAGAAAATTTCTTCTGATTCTGAGTTTCGTCGTTCTTTTTTTTTTATTCCTTCGCTTCGTCCCTCCCTCCACGACCCTACAACAAACGTTCACCGTGACGTAGTACGTGCAAGATGATCCACCCGTCTCCATACCGTGCCGGTGTGGTGGGTGTGGTCCGTTGGCGTTGGATCCTTCCCTCTTCTCACGGACGGAAGGGATTTATGATTTTAGATTTATCTTTACCTACTGTGTCGTTAGCCTGCTCACTCAAAGTAGTTTTGAGGATAGAAGTCTGACCAGTGAAAGAAGTCCAAAGAAAACCGCGGCAAATTTAAAAAATCTTAGTGTGGCCACATTTACTGTACGCCGAATTAACGGAGTTGATACTTTGATGTTTTTTTTAAATTTTATTGTTCGATACGTATTTACTCTCATGACTTGGTTGATTGGTTGAAAAAGAGAATATCAATCATTTAGTAAAAACGCGCGTTCCTAAATTCATAGAGCATTGGATGGGTTTAGTAGGTGCCTACTGAATATATTTTTTACCATGCCTATACAGTTTCCCACTGCTGGGCAAAAGCCTTCATTTCGAGTATAAAGTAAACATACTTAATTAATAAACTTTATTATTCTGTTCCATAGTCACAATCAGACTCAAATAATTCAAAACCTGTATTTAGGCCACCTGGAAACAAATATGAGTAATTGCAATCAACCACATTTGAATAAATGTATAATATCCAAAAGAACAGATTAGTAACTGAAATTAAAGAATAATAATAAATAGTCAAGTAAAGTATCAAAATGTTGTAACAAAGTAACAATTCGTTTGACAAGTAAATGTCAAACGAATTGTTACTTTATTGTTACTGTTTCCAGGTGGCTTAATTACGGGTTTTGAATTATTTGAGTCTGATTGTGACTATGAAACAGAATAATAAAGTTTATTAATTAAGTATGTTTACTTTATACTCGAAATGAAGGCTTTTGCCCAGCAGTGGGAAACTGTATAGGCATGGTAAAAAATATATTCAGTAGGTACCTACTTAACCCATCCCATGCTCTATGAATTTACGAACGCGCGTTTTTACTAATATAATATTCTCTTTTTCAACCAATCAACCAAGACATAGAGTAAATAGGTATCGAACAATAAAATAAAAATAAAAACATCAAAGTATCAACTCCGTTAATTCGGTGTACAGTAAATGTGGCCACATTAAGATTTTTCAAATTTGCCGCGGTTTACTTTGGACTTCTTTCACTAGCCATAGCATAGCCAGACTCTAGTCGTGCGTGCGTGCGTGCGCCACACGCAGCACAAGGCACGGCACGCAAGTACGGTATAAACCGGATCAATCAGACAAGGGCTTTACACCAGTTGAAAAACTATATACGTCAAAACTGCGTCTCGTCTAGTCTCTGGTTTATTACTTCAGCTTGCTAACACACAGCTTGCTTTATTTGCTTTGCATTTTCGATTTCTACATGATTTCTACATTCTATGGGCTTGCGGTGAGAAATATTGGAATTTACAAGAAAGTTCATGAACTCATTGATTGAACGATGGCTTCATATGTTGATATGAGTTTGGAAGATATAATCAAGAAGAAGAGGTTTCAAACAAGGTAGGTAATAGTTTAAATACTATAGTGTTTAGTCGAGACGAGGACATGGGCATACTTATGTACGGCCATTGATCTCTAATGGGCTCTACTCACGATGCAATTTGACTAGCAATCTGTTGCTGCAACTCGAAGGCAGGTTGCCTTGCAACTTATAGAGAAGGACAGGACAGGAAGATAGAGAGAGAAGGACAAATTGCAAGTTATTTTCACTGTGTACTACAATACGTGTACCTACTAGCAGTGTCTGATTCTTGTTGCATGTCCACATTATTAGGAACAACATAACTAAAACTTACCAACCGGAATCCATTCTCTGCTCCAAGGGAATGCCACAACAGAATCTGTTCTCTAAACCCACCTGCAATTTTTTCAATATCTCGTCACCTTTCCTAGAATCCATCTATAATCTATTCAGTAGTAGATCATAGTGATTTGACAGGTCGAGTGATACCAGTTTTTGCCGAAAAACAAATAGTGTTGTGCTAAAAAAATCGAGAGCATTCGTTCAGTGAATGATTGTTTGTTTACTTTATTGTTGAAGTTATTTCTAAGCCCTAATAGATGCTATAATAATAGAATGCCTTACTAATGTCTAGTTTTTGTAGGTATACACGAAAAATGCGAATTTTAACCCTTAGTTAGTTGCGCCAAAAAAGTTACATAACTAGTTGCGTGGGGTGTTAAACACCCCAAATACGTTTATAGGTATAAAACATCATTTGCATGCAAATTCGGACTTGTATGAATTATTATCTTTAAACTTATATATTAATCGATACCTAAACCCTTTTGTTACATCAAAAAGAATATTTTAGCATTAAGTAGTAATAACTTAGAAAACATCCCGTTTTCGGTGACACAGTTTTGGCTTGGACTAATTAAGGGTTAAGAGAATATCAACTATAGGTATCCCAGATAGTTTCGAAGTTCTTTGTTGAAGGTCGACCCGTGTAAGTTAGCAAAACTGTGAAATAAGTACAAACTAGTGGCTCTGTGAGCTGTAGACCTCGCGAGCTTGTTGGTGGAAACGGTAGGTAGGTACCTACCAAAATTGTTTATTTGGGACATCAACAGCAGAGGAGCATATTAAAATTATAAAACACATTAATTACAAATAAAATCAATACTTTATACCTGGTTACGTACATGGACTCATAGAGTATGAAAGTAAGAAAGAATGCAATAGAATCGAAGTGAAAAGCAGAGTGTATAACTGACCAAAATGTGACTTATGAAAGTACCTAGTTACGTACATGGAGTTGGAGTATGAAAGTAGCCGCACCAATAACTTTGTAAACTACATTTTGCGATTTGAAATACAATCTATTGACTTTTCACTAAAATAATATGGTCTGTGTCACTCTCACGATCTCCACAAATCTAACGACACCTCATTTGTTAAAATCCGTCAAGCCAATTGGGCTATATCGGTTTTTTTACATTTTCAAACCCCATAACTCCGCCATTTTGAAAAAAATCTAAAAACTGGCTCGAGTAAAAAATTCTATTTATTTTTCCAACCTGCTCACAAAATTTCACGAGAATCGGTTCATAAATGCGACCTGTAGAGGAGAACAACCGGACAGACATACGAAAGCATTTTTGCCCAAACCTGAAACGGAGACGCTTCGCTCGCTCGGTCAACTATTCATTCATCTGACTGTTTTATTTCATTCATCTAATTGATTAAAAAATACACGTCACTATGATTCAGAAGTGAGCAACATTATTTTGCTAAGTGACATTTGAACCTGCCAAATCACTTTGATCAATTACTGAATAGGGTATAAGTTTTTTTTCCTTGGCACCCCCTTATCTACACTCCAACCGTCCTTAGCCCTAATATAAACATAAATAATCTGATTAGGATCTCCAGCTTCAACAATGTCTATACATATTCCCCACTCAAGTCCTTGATAATGTCATTTGTTTTCAGGCCGGGACAAACAAAACCAGTTCATTTCCCAGGAAAACTGAGCACTTTGAAAAAGCCAGTACCCAATCAAAAGACTCTTATTGGTGACGCCAGAAATAAGATAATATCAAACAAGAGGATCCAGATCAGAGATGCCCGAGAGAAACTGGCAGAACTTGCTAAACACAAAGATGCCCGTCTCAAGTTAGATCAGCTTAGATTGAAGAAGGTAATGAATAATTTTTTCTTTATGAAATACAGGATTCTGTAAGAATTATCATTAGTAGACCTTTATCATTAGTTAATTGGTGTCATTATAAAATTCCTTTTTTTTTTAGTAGAGAATCCCAAACAGCTATAATTAATTAATATAATTATCTTCCCTAGTCAGTGTAAATGGCCGCTATGGGCACACAACAATTGAAATGTAATTGTTATAAAATTACCCACTGATGAAAAGTGAACCTTTCATCAGCGGGTAATTTATAACAATAACTTTGCCATTGTTATTGGACAAGTTGGCCATTTCCACTGACCAGGGTTAGGGAAGGCCTGCTCTTCAATACTGCAAAAACATGCTTATACATTACATCTTCTTATGTATTATATTACATCTTCTCTGTTCTCTCCAGCAGGGCTACTATGAGGCACGCCATTCACCTCAGTCGCGCCACTCACCTCAGTCGCGCATTTTGACACAATTTAATGTCAAAACCAATGCTCGCAAGTATGGAGAAACGTCATTGAGTCGTGAAATTTGACATTTATATGCGCTACTGAGGTAAGTGGCGTGCCTCATTCATGGTAGCCCTGCTTTGTGCCATGGTTATAGATGGGCGCTGGTAATAATTCCGAACCACCCAACTCAGAAAAATTTGAAAAATTGGAATAATTCTGGAATTATTACGAATCCTTCCCACTTGGAAAATATGTGTAAATATGGGGAAAAAATACGTTTGAAAAGATATTTCATGGAAAAATGCACTCGTCTGGTAGCAGAGTACTATACCAACAAATTATGGTTTCAATTGAAAGATTTTGCACGGTATTGCAAAAAAAAATATTTGGCTCTGATGATATCAAATATCTGGCTAATGTGACACTTGAGGAAATTTTTTCATAAAACTTATTTTGTTGGTATAATAGTTATATTTTCTTACCAAGTGGAAGGATTACGAAGGATTCATAACAATTCTGGAACGATATTGGAATTATTAAAAGAACTTGAAAAATTCCGGGTGATTGCCCATCTATACTAGTCATGAAAGTATCGCCGCTAGTATCGTAGCGGTGGAGGTACAGTCACCGTCAGATATATCGTAGCGGTGGAGGTACAGTCATAGTATAAATAAGAAATAGTAAGTTCACTAGGCCCCTGTTCGCATCATAACTACCTACTCTTGCTCAAACGGCTAGGGTTGTTACGGTTAGCGCCGCGGGTTGCGGTGCGGATTTGTTGCGTCGTCGTCGCTCGTCGCTCGCTGCACGGTAAAACAATTACCTATTACAGGTGATGCCCCGTATTCTGCCTCTGAGTGCCGCTTGGAGGGGGTATACTTCGCGTATTGTAAAAAGATCACGTCTGAAGTTAGGCAAACGTGAAAAAAGCTTGCATAGCCCTGTCTCGTAGCACGCGAAGGACGCGAGATTCGGCAATGTGTGCGTGTGGCGGCGCGTGCTTATACGGAATGCAATGTAGCTGTGTGTGTGCGGCTGTTCTCGCTGATTTGTTTGAAGTGAACCTGGCGTGGTACAGTCGCCATCAGATATATCGTAGGGGTGCAGGTACAGTCGCCATCAGATATATCGTAGCGGTGGAGGTACAGTCACCATCAGATATATCGTAGCGGTCGAGGTACAGTCACCATCAGATATATCGTAGCGGTGGAGGTACTCAAATAATTCTGAGCAGCTTTAAATTTCAATAAATTCGGCACACTACAGGGCAGAACGTTTTACATATTTATTTATTAATTTACAATACGTACCTACACAAAACAGAATACAGCCATTTGATACATCATTAAGGACTTTGTATTGAACTGTCATTCTAAATACAAAATTTGAAGATCGTAACTTCAAAACTGACGGATTTAAATATATTTAAGTATTGCATGTTAAAATTAATTATTTGCTACACCCATATGGGTAAATTTACACTGATACATTAGCTACTGTACTTATCATAAGATCTTTATAAACGTGTAATTTATGGCAATAAAAAACTGAAACTGAAACTGAAAACTTTCTTAAAAACTTCCACCCTCTATTTTACCCCCTTAGGGGTGGAATTTCCAAAAATCCCTCTTTAGTGGATGCCTACACTATGTATATACATATGTACAAAATTTTAAGTCTCTAGCTCAAGCGGTTTGGGCTCTGCGTTGATCCTAGTCATTCAGCTTACGATTTTATATATAGGTACAGATAATTATATCAAATCTATTTCACTCACTAATTATTTTAAGTTATTTCAGACTAGAGCACTTGGAAGAAATATGATGGTAACTAAAGGTGGTATACAGCGCCAGCGACTAGCCCCCTACAATGAAAAAAATGGTCAATGTAAGTGTGACACTTGTTATTAAATCTTAACAATAATCATTAATACATTACAAATACATTAAAAAACTAAATTCAAATACAATATCAAAAAATCCAACCTAAGCTTTATCAAAACACAAAAATAATGAAAAAATAAAAGAATTACACAAAGTAACCGCCCCACCCAAGAATCGCCCAGACCAAAGGTGCCCATTACACTGGCAGCGTTTCCACGCTGCACAGCGAGTAAGATCCTCTGGATCAAGAAAGACTTGGAGCGGTTGTCATAACCACCACGGTCCCTCAAACAACTCCCAATGTCCCTGATGGAGACGCCTAATGGCGGCGAATGCCCTACTCTGCGAACACAATACATCAGTGGTCTCTCGACGGCCAAATGATCAAACAAAGAAAATGAATATATTATTATATTTTATAATATCAGTTTTGTGTTCCAGTGTTTGTCGACCTCACAAGGCAGGTGATGTCTCAGCCACGGAACGGACGTCAGCGACCAGAACTCAGGACGTCGTCGCTGAGACATCATCAGAGTCACAGTCACAGCACCAAAAGATTCTTGGAGAACCGCTCCGTGGAGGCTCGCGAACGAGGTACTCATTCAATCAACCACCACCATCAAAAGTAAAATACACCTATGTACATATTTGTATTAATTTTGAAGTGCCTTGTTCTAATATCTTAATTTATCCCAAGATGTCACGACGCGCGTGAAGCCGATATTCAGAACCGTCGAAAACGACATGGCCGTGGTGGACGACCCCATGGATGACACCTACACCTCGTCTCGGTCAAACCCGTTCAGTAACAAAGCCACATTGAACTTCAAAATAGTGGCTCAGAATAGAGACGCCCGCGAGCCGCGCATCTCGAGAGAGTCCCGGGATAAGCCCTCGTCGCTAGCTATCAGGAGAAGGTAATGTCAGCCAGCATGCCTGTTATTTAGCAGCTCTTTTTAACCGACTTCAAAAAAGGAGGGGGTTCTCAATTTGAATTTTCAAATAATTGAAACAAAAAGTAAACTTTAGAAAAAACCGACTTCCACAAACCCTATTTGATTAGATTGAGTTTAATACAAACTGTAACCCCTTATCCCCCCACCCTTGGGGAATTAATTTTGTCAAAACCCATCTCAGTGCTACCCCACGCTACTAAGGAACCTCTGTACAAAGTTTCATGGCTCTAGGTCCACCGGTTTAGGCTATGCGTTGCCTGCCCGTCACCCACGCATTGTATTTGTACCTAGTATTGAGCAGATCTGGTGGCCATATGTGGTCTTCATCAGCAGTTCCGCATCACAATATTATGCTTACCATGTCCATTTGCACGAGTTATTATGAAAAACACAAAAATCACTATAGGTCTGCCTATAATATTTGAAGAGTTCCCTCAATTTCTCCAGGATCCCATCATCAGATCCTGACCTGGTGTCAATGGGACCACCCTTGAGGTATTACCTATACGCCGAAAAAAGATTTGTTCAAATCGGTTCATAATTGGCGGAGTTATCGCGTAACAAACATAGAAAAAAAAAACATACGGGTCGAATTGAGAACCTCCTCCTTTTTTGAAGTCGGTTGATAAAACAAACAACAAACAACCAAATTGCGAACCCCCTGTTCTCAATTTGGTTGTATGTTGTTTTTTTATGTTTGTTACATCGAAACTGGTACTATTTATAAACCGATTACAAAAATTATTTCTTTTTGTTCAAAACGGAAGCCCAAAAGCTTGGTCCCATTTTTTGAAAATCAGGAATCGGTCTAGTAGTTAGGTGTCTACATGAAAAAACTGTGAATTTGTTTTTACCTGGATGACATTATACATCCAGTTTTTTTTGTGACGTTTCGGTGTTTAATCATTGTCACGATACATATTCTGGCTGTAAGGATCTCATATTCGTTTACTTTATCTAATACGTATGGACTTCACTGTCAGGAGACAGATTATCTAAGCTTGTTTTCGGGTATTAGACCACACTGTAAAACAAGCGGGAAGGACCAAGTAATAGGTCGTGAAGTCGGTTTTTTTAAACTTGGCGAATTATTAAAATTGTTTTCTGTGTTTGTTCAAACTTATTGCG
Organism: Argyresthia albistria; assembly: GCA_963457715.1. NCBI lineage: Eukaryota > Metazoa > Arthropoda > Insecta > Lepidoptera > Argyresthiidae > Argyresthia > Argyresthia albistria. The sequence continues at coordinate 7,151,301 of OY735257.1, read as the reverse complement.
TATGTCGCACCTGGATTTCGTTAAAACCCGTAACGACGATGTCTAATGTCTTCCATTGATAACGCCAATGTAGCATTCCGTAGTTACCAGGGTTCCGTACCCGAAGGGTGCCAAACGGGACCCTATTACTAAGCCTCCGCTGTTCGTCTGTCCGTCCGTCCGTCGGTCAGAGGGCCCTCCAGCACGAACCGTAATAGCTAGAAAGTTGAAATTTTTACAGAATGTGTGTAATATCTGTTGCCGCTCCACCAAAAAATACTAAAATACACGAAATATTCAAAAAATAAAAATGTCTTCATACAAGAAACGTATTTTTTTGTACATTTGGTACAATGATGGTGCTGATGGTTCCCCGTATGAAAGTCCGACTCGCACTTGGCTGAATATGTATAACTATGTGAATTAGAAGATGGTATGGTGGACTAGGTATGTACTTCAACAAATCCTATTGTATATTTTATCCAGAACTGCGCCGGAGCGAGAGAAGAGCCCCACTCGGCTGCCGTCGATCTTGAAGAAGCGTCCGATCGCCGCGATGAGGAGCGACCGAGAGAAGCGGACGGAGAGAGCGGAGGAGGCGCCCCCGGCCCCGCGAGCGGCTGACTACCGAATCATCGTCAGCAACCTCAGGAACTCTGTTACTGGCGCCGACATACAGGTACACAGATATAATTAAAATAAACGATTAAACGATCAGCCCCCCTAGACAAAGTTAAACGCTAACGCTAGCGAAACGAAACGATAACTTTTTATGTATGCGATTTGACATTTGGATTGGCTAGGTGACGTCTCGTTAGCGATGCCAAATGTCAAATCGCATACATAAAAAGTTATCGTTTCGTTTCGCTATCCTTAGCGTTTAACTTTGTCTACAGGCACAGAAACACCCAAAAAATTTCCAACTCAAGTCTGGCCTTCTGTGTACCTCTTAACTTGTCGTCAGTCTGTTGAAATCCCTACTTTCCAAATCTCACAAAAACGGTACCTACTAAATGTCTGTTTTTAACCGACTTCAAAAAAATATCAATTTGGGTTATCAATTTGGTTGCTATGTTTTTTATTAATGTGTGTGCGTGTGAGGGTGTGTGTGTGTGTGAGAGAGAGAGGGTGTGTGTGTGTGTGTGTTACCTCGAAACTGGTATTATTTTTGAACCGATTTCAAAAAATCTTTTTTGTATGAAATCCTTCAGGTTGGTCCTATTTTTAGAAAATCAAGAATCGGTCCACCAGTACTTATTGTCATTGAGATGAATTCTGGCTGTAAGGACTGATATTTGTGTATTGTGATGTCAAAAAACAGATTTCATAGCTCATTCTCGTGTCCATATGACGACATTCGCATCCCGCGCGGATAGGTTTAAGTGATAGGTCATGAAGTCGTTCTTTTAGGGTTCCGTACCCGAATGGTGCCAAACGGGACCCTATTACTGAGACTTCGCTGGCCGTCTGTCTGTATGTCTGTCACCAGGCTGTATCTCATGAACCGTGGTAGCTAGACAGTTGAAATTTTCAGAGATGATGTATTTCTGTTGCCGCTATAACAACAAATACTAAAAAACTAAATAAATTTAATATTAAGGGGGGCTCCCATACAACTAACGTGATTTTTTTTGCGGTTTTTTATAGATAATGGTACGGAACCCCTCTTGCGCGAGTCCGACTCGCACTTGGCCGGTAATTTAGTATTTAACTCGGTGCACCATGTGACCCCAGGAGCTGTTCGGCGACGTCGGCGGCATGGCGGACTCGCGGCTCGTGCGGCCCGGCACGGCGGAGGTGATCTACGCGACGCGCGAGGACGCCGCGCGCGCAGTCGAGCTCTACCACAACCGGCAGCTCGACGGGCAGCCAATGAACTGTCTGCTGGTGACGCCGAGAGCCAGCGCGTCCGCCGCCGCCGCAAGGTTGCTATACCTGCCTAGGGAACGTACCTCTCTAGGGAACGTACCTCTCTAGGGAACGTACTTACTACAGTCTATTCTTTTAATGGTTTTTTGACAGGTCTCTCCTAGAGAGTTAATTCAACGACGTAAGAACGATTTTAAAATGACAACTAACTAGCTGCCATTCTAAAATCGTTCTTACGTCGTTAAACCCTTTCACTCGAGAGATTGTCATTCTCCTGGCCGAAAAGGAAAAAAAATACATTAAAGTTAGAGGAAATTAAGTTCTCATCCCCTTGCAATAGACATTAATTGACGTCTTGGTAGCCACTGTCAAAGTCGAGCACTATTTTGTGCTTCTGCGAGAAACAGAGCTCTCTAGCAGAGACCTGTCAAAAAACCATTAACAGAATGGAAATAGTATACGTGACCCATTTATTTGCTAATTTTGACCCCCCTGCGTGAACACTATATTTTGTAACTAGCCTATTTTGAAACCCCCTCCCCCCCTAAAATGGTCATGTAGTACGTTCCCCTACCAGTCTGGGGCTCGTGTTAATATAGTAAAGTAAAAATAAGTAAAGTAAACGTATGTTTATTTCCAAAAAACAAGTCCTTAGCAGAAGGGTTTCCCTGTCTCCCAAATTAGGGTAACCTGTAATAACGCTAAAAGATATTCGCATGCCGTGTCAAGTCTCTGTTTGGAACAGGGCCCGAATTCTACTGTACACAAGCATACCACAAGCCTGGCACAAGCTTCAATACGACGCATTTGGTATTCTACTAAAACCGGAATCGCAATTCACAAGCGCCAGCCTGACGCCAGCCTACTTCGTATTCTACTGTCGGACAGTAGGCTGGCGTCAGGCTGGCGCTTGTGAATTGCGAATCCGGTTTTAGTAGAATAATAGGTCTCTGTATAGGCCCACACTATGAGGCTGCCCGCCCACGTCCGATAAAACGGTGACCGACTTTTTGTAGGAGGAAAATAGAACATACCTACTGATTGAAATAGTATAACGCACACGGCCTACAAAAAGTCGGTCCGAAAAAAATCTAACCTATTATCGGTCTTACAAAAAGTATGACGTGGGCGGGCTGCCTGAAGGCGATACAACACAGGTCACTGAATAACTTCGACGGGCGGGCGTTCGAATCGCGATAAAGAAATATATTGATGGCATTTTTGGTGTAAAATAGAAATCTCTCTTTCAGGCCCAACAGCAAACCGACTCTCCCGCCGAGCTCCAACTCCAACGTGGAGCCTGATCTGTCCACTTTCCACAAAGTGTTATTTAGTAGTTTCTAAGGAACATCCCTTGTGTTGCCTACTTCTGTATACTTTAACAATTATGTACTGTGTAAACTAACTTGCATTGCAATTTGCAACCAATGTTGTTCTATGAGAATAAAAGCTCTTTGAAAATATAGTAGATTTATGGCTTTTGATTGAACGAAGGGATGTGAACGCAGTTGTATAGGAATTCATAAACCGCAACCAAATTCTGAGGGGTTGCAATCAACTCTTATAGCAGGATCTAAACCGGGCAGTTTTGCTTTTTCAATACTAATGTTATGAATTTGTATGTATTTTTCAATACTAATGTTATGAATTTGTATGAAAAAAGCAGAACTGCCCGGTTTAGGTCCTGCTATAAGAGTTGACCTGATGTGTGTGCGTCCGTGCCGGTAGGACGACCTTCACCTTAGGACGGGGGGAGGGGGGCAGCAAAGCAAACCAACTGTGGCTCTGCCATCCCGTGTGGGAAAAGATAATGCTATGTTTGTTTTATTGTCCGTATTATCCCATGAAGGGTAGCCGCAGCCGAGTATTCGCACAGAGAAAGTAATCACGGAGGAACCGTAGACCAAAGAGTATACTTACGTAGACAGAACCCAGAGAATACATTCTAATCTATGACAGAAAGGAAGGAAAGGAGGTCAATGAAAGGAACCCATAACCTTCTACTATAGGAACCTCCATACATTCTAATCTAACCTATGCTCAGAACAATTACAGATATTCAGAGAAATAAACTATTACCGAAGCTATTCTACAGCCAGCTGTAAAAGAATAATATAATCGGTCAAGTGCGAGTCAGACTCTCACATGAAGGGTTCCGCACCATCGTACAAGATACAAGTACCTGACAATTAGGTATTACGTGATTCTAAGCTCTAATTCCAAATAATCCTTGCTCATTCATTATATAATGAAATCCTTGCTACAGATAGCTCCAGTGTATGTCTCAACTTGTAATGTCTTGAATGTATGGCCTCCACGACACGACACAGGTTTCACCTAGTGTGGAGACCATAAGTAACCTTATGTAAACGCTATTTAGTTACTTAATAAAGTATTTTGTATTTGGATTAAAGGATCCCGTAATTTTGCTATCCAAAAAAGTCAGGTGCTATTGTATTGTAATAGTCAATTACAATACAATAGTTGACCGAGCGAGCGAAGCGTCTCTGTTTCAGGTTTGGGCAAAAATGCTTTCGTATGTCCGGTTGTTCTCCTCTACAGGTCGCATTTATGAACCGATTCTCGTGAAATTTTGTGAGCAGGTTGGAAAAATAAATAGAATTTTTTACTCGAGCCAGTTTTTAGATTTTTTTCAAAATGGCGGAGATATGGGGTTTTAAAATGTAAAAAAATCGCTACAACCCAAACGGCTCTATGGATATTAACAAATGAGGTGTCGTTGGATTCGTAAAGACCATGAGAGTGAAACAGACTATATAATTTTAGTAAAAAGTCAATAGGTTGTATTAAAGATCGCGAAATGTAGTTTACAAAGTTATTGGTGCGGCTACTTTCATACTGCATGTACGTAACCAGGTACATTCATAAGTTTGTATGTGTTATTGAAAGAAAATTATTTGGGTTATTTTTTTATGTGTGTTAGCAGTTCAGCTTTCCCACCGACATACTCGCGAGGTCTACAGCTCACAGAGCCACTAGTTACTAGTAGTCAAATAGTTCAGTATTTAATTTTATTACTTAAGTTTTAACTTTCTAGCGATTCGGTTCGTGCTGTAGAGCCCGCTGACGTACAGACAGACCGACGACGGACGAACGGACGCTTAGTAATAGTTTCCCGTTTGGCACCCTTCGGTACGGAACCCTAAAAAGAACCTGACTTCGCTGGCAAGTTGACAGCAGCAGCTCACCTGGCGTAGCAACGGGAACTACCTACGAAGAATATGCGAACAGACCCACACTAATGTTTCGCGGCTTCGCGTCGCGCGCAAAGCGAAGTGTGTAGCGAGCTTGGAGTTTGGAGAGATTATGGACCTACGGAGTACTATTATCTCTTCTGTGCCTACGCAGTGTTGCCACTGCCATGCGATCAAATCGCACACACATGCCTCTCTGATTACACACCATTACACACACCACACTACACTGTGATCTATTTTCTAGAGAAACGCGCTATTTTTGTCGTCTTTCGTAAAAATAGAAGGATTTATGATCTCAGTAGAAATAATATGAGTAATGTTAAAGTATAAATTAGTTTTATTTATTTTATTACAATAGAGAGAGGCCTTTGCCCAGCAGTGGGACATGGTGGGCTCGTAATAATAATAATATTACAATTACAAAATTTGTATACCTGCCGCCAAGTAAATTGGCGTGTGAGCGAGATTCGACCTCTCTTTCTCGCATAGGGCAAGGTGGAGAGAGAGAGAGAGATCGATGCTTGCTCAGAACGCCAAGATACTTGGCGGCAGGTATACTTACTTGAATTGAACGGCGGCGATCATGCTATCTCTTTTGCACGCGTTGAATTTGTATCAGTAGGCAAGCAGGCGTCACACTCACATGGCGCGGCGAAACAAAATGCGCGTTCCGTTTCGCGCAGAGAATTATTGTAATTTGTAAACAACGACCGACAGTGACCGAAACCGATTGTAATTGTACACAATTACACACATATGCCTATTACACACGGGTTACACACGGGAAGCCTAGATTACATACAAAATGTGTAATTACACACAAAACGGCAACGCTGGACCTACGCCTATTGCACGCTGTCGGCAGGGCCCTGTCTGACTCACTGTCTCGTTCTAGTCGTTCCATCAGAGACAATCAGAGTGAGATGTCTATACAAATCGTGCTCGCCGACGCGACAGAGTTGCGTTCGTTTATTCACACCCGGTGTACGGTGTTGACACCAGATATCACACCGGCCGTTCGTTTATTCACTCTAAACAGCAAACAGCATTCAGTGTTTTAACACCGTGTACATACCCTACACCGGGTGTGAATAAACGAACGCAGCTCTGCGTAGTCTAAATAGGCCCAATCTGATCTGACACCTCCCTCCCCCCCTCTCTCTGGCCGCTGCAGGAATGTCGTGTTCCGTGACATCGCCATCAGCGCCATAATCGATTACATACAGCGTCTACGATCCACGACACGACACAACCGACACCTCGGTCGGTCGTCGGTCGTCGCGACGACGCCGCCGCCGACGACGAGGACGACGGGCGCGACGATAGAATATGCCATCGTTTTGTTTCGCCAAATCTGAGTAATCGAAATCGATTTGAATCGATTTTGGCGTGAATCGGAACGGGGGGAAATACTATGCCGCCGCGGCGGTCGTTGTGCTTGAAAAATTGTTTGGTTGATGTGCCATAAACCTACGTAATTTGATAATAAACCACAATATATAGAAGAAATAAGCGATTCCTTAGTTTTAATAATAAACAAAAGGTTTGTTGATAACCATTCTTACGGCCGTCAAAAATATAACCTATAACTTTTCAGTTTTCAGTATTTTGTATAACAATAAAAAGTTAAAAGCGTATTTTCTAGATGCCAAGTGTAGTGAGCCCTAGTGTGGAAAGACCTCATCCCCCCGACGGCAGCAAGATGCAGCTGGAATGCTTGGAACTTGCGGGGTGTACTCTAGACCGGTATATCTGCGCTGATAACTCAAGGCCTTCGTTTCTCGAGGTTTGTAGCTTTTATTCTCCGTTATCACAACTGAGCCGATTCCGTTTACATTATCCATGCAATCATTTATTTCAGATTACAGGAATAGCACAGCAGAGAGTGCCGACATGCAGTGGTTTGAATACTGGCGACTACAAAAACTTGGCTGCGCTTCTCAATCATCCAAAATTGTCACAGCTGAAGACTATCAACAAAATACCTCTGCCTCCCGAAATCATGGAACATTTTGCCCGTATCCTTTTCAGTAATTTAGGGTTTTAGACACAAGTGGCAATAGTCTAATGTATTTATTGAAGTTAATACAGAGGTATGTTCTGTATTTATCAGTACCTCAAAGCCTGTTCAATCATATTTGTACTAACATGTAGGTAGGTTTTACCATGTATTTTATTGTATCTCCTATAGCATATTTATTTCCTTATAAATGTGTATCAGATATGCAGTGCCACTGTTTGATGGGAGTATTCCCAGTAATAAGCAGAGTATGGCTCACTATAGACAGCAACATCTATGTGTGGTCATTTGAACATGGGAGTGATGTTGCCTACTTCGATGGTTTGGGAGAGACTATTGTCAGTGTTGGTTTAGTAAAGCCCAAATCCGGAGTATTCCAGAGCTTCGTAAAGTACCTTCTAGTATTAACAACTACAGTTGAAATAGTTGTATTAGGTAAGTGTGGCCTTGATCAGTATAGGAGTAAATTCTCATACTGATAAAATAGATAAAAATCGATATTAGCAAATCAAATTTCAAATCAAATCATTTATTTGTGAAACATAGGTGTAGGTTATGTACATACAGGTGTTATAAAAAAATATTACGTATCTCTATGTTTAGCCATCGGGCATACAAATATTTCATGCAAATATGTACATGTCAATAGTTTTAACAGAAAAAAAAACACTTGGAGTCATATAACATCAGCAATTTTGGTTACCACCTTTAACAGGCAGGACACTATATATTTATCAAGAGATATGGATATCTTCTATTATGTGATTCATTGAAGGAGCTAATCTTAGATGGAGTCCATCATCATGCTATTGCACTTGCACACTATTGCTGTCACTCAGACACGGCCAGCAAGACAAGTAAGCAGTCTGGATTTGCTCTCACGCACAGCTCTTTTGCTTGACACACTTGAATTCTTGTTACACATTTTGTTACTGTTGTACAGTTTTCTACTTGTAGTGTGTTGAATAGTCTATTTATCTATTGATTTAACACTATTATGATGGATCAACAGAAAAATTAGAAAATCTTGTGCTTTTTTTGTTGACCCTATCACCTGTCACTGCAAGTACATGACGCCATCTAAGATTTTTTTATTCTATGAATCACATAATACTCTTCTACCTAACTGTAAATGAAATATGAAAATAACTGAAATTATTGCAGGCGTCACATTCTCATCTAGCAAATATGAGGGCTCGGCTGAATTTGAAGAGATGCATCTTGTGCCTGAACCTGTCTTTGTGCTGCCAACCGATGGAGTTTGTATGATGTCAGTCAAATCTACTGCAAAGGGACGAATCTTCATGGGTGGCAAAGATGGTTGCCTGTATGAGATTACATATCAGGTATGGAAGAATCAAGATAATTGATCGGATAATATAGAACAGTTAGAATATCCTTAGTCTGTAAGACAAGTGTAATGTATATAAACATCCACCCTTATATAGTTGCATGTATCACTACTTTTCTGTTAAACCACAGGGTGCTCATCCCATACAAATTAGAATAGTAACCCTTAAGAAAGAGATGGCGTGAGGAGTAAGATTTTTACTTTGAACCTCAGAACAATAACTAAAGCACTTTAAACACCATGGTTTCAGTTAACATACTTCTAGGTGGAGCTAATCTTAGAATAAATCCGATATATCTTAGTGCCATCTCGTGGTATTTGCAATTTTTCGATGGTGCTGCACCAAGCGATAATGGCCTCGAAATAAAGAAGCTTCCATAGCATCTCAGTTTACGCCGGTGTCATATTTTGTTCTAGGTGGTCTATCTGTATTAGTATAGTATTATAGTATCTGTGGTTAAACTAACGAGTTGTCAGCAGCATGTTGTAGATGTAGAACAAACCCTATCTTCTACAGTTTTACTGCAAAGATACAAAATATTAAAACTTGTTGCTCATCGGTGACTTTATTGGATTCAGGTTTCAGTCATGTACACAGTTTACTGCAATAAACTACAAATCCAGGCCTACTCCAGCTGGAGTGAGTAAGAGTAATAAGTAATCAGTAATATACTAATACATGACATGTTTAATTTGTTTCAGGCCCAATTAGGATGGTTTGGGAAACACTGTAAGAAAGTCAATCATTCCACAAGCGCATTGTCATTCCTGGTGCCATCCTTTGTGAATGCAGCGCTGTATGATGAAGACCCGATAGTCAAAATAGAAGTGGACAACTCCAGACACATTCTCTACACACTTACAGAAAAGGGCTGCATCGAAGTGTTTGACCTGGGGCCTGAGGGCGAGGACGTAACGAGAATTACTAGACTGTCCCAAGGAAAAATTGTGTCCATGTCTGTAGACATAGTCAAGTATGTTAAATCAATGTTTTTAAACATCTACTTACTTAGATCCCTACTTTACTGTATTTTTTTATGTCTATTCATGTTTCTCTTATTTCTAGAACACTGGAAGGAAATAATTTCAAGCCTGTGATAGCGATATCTGCTGTGGATGAATCCGAGTCGAAGCATTTGAATCTCGTTGCTGTCACACAGACCGGAGCAAGGCTGTATTTTAGTACGGGAAGCGGAGAGTAAGTATAAATTTACATTTATTTAAATGCCTAGGGTTTTAGAAATCCATCTAAGATATAAAATTAACAGTGAGGTATAGTATAGATAGAGAGTTTCAAATGTGTGCCTGTGGCCATATGCCCTCATCATTACAGGACTATCTTACAAAACTGAGAGAGCAATAGTTGTCAGATCTTACACTTTTGAGTAATGTAATGTTGTTTTTAGGGTACCTTACCCGAAGGGTGCCAAACGGGACCCTATTACTAAGCTCACACTGTCCGTCCGTCTGTCTGTCTGTGCGTCAGCGGGTCCTAGAGCACAAACCGTAATAGCTAGAATGTTGAAATTTTCACAGAATGTGTATATCTTTTGCCGCAACAAGAACAATACTGAAATACGAGAGGTATTACAAATTAAAGGGACCATACAAGAGACTAGTTTTGATACACGCACGAATTTCAATATGATGGTATATTTCGCGTCAACCTACATCGATGCGGTAGCGCAGCCGGAATGATGTTGGTAGGCTGTCAATCCGTAGGTCGTGAGTTCAAATCCTCGTGAGGGCATATCTTTTATTTTCTTTTTGTTTTATTGTTTGTACTATGGTACGCCCTTCGTGTGCGATTCCGACCCGCACTTGACCGATTTTTATTCAACAGTGCGAATCATGGCGGGCCGCCAAACAGGCCGTTGTATTTGAACCTGCTCCATGTGAGACTGCCACCAGGATTCACACCCAACGCTTCTGTACTAAAACCGAAACAAGTGCACAGTGCTGTATATGAGAATGGTAAGAGAATAACAAAAAATGATTATTGATTATTTGTATGTATTGTAATTGTAAAAGATTACTGTGCCTGTGCTGCCAAGGGCTGAGAAATGGAGTGAGTAGTGTCTCATGTGCCTAAGTAAATGTATGTCGCACAAAGAACTGTTTTACTTTCTACACAGCAAAACTATATTAACGTATTATAAAAGATGATCCCACTGGGTGCGATCGGCACAGGACCGGGAAGATGGCGCTATAGAGAAGAGGCCTATGCCCAGCAGTGGATCGATGTGGGCTAAGGATGATGATGATGATGATGATTATAATAAAAGTAAACAGGTCGAGTGGAGCCCTTTATTACCCAGCCTTGAAGTCTATAACTAAACTAAGGGTTCGTCCAGTAATTATATAGGTATATCTCTCTCTCGAACGATGCCTTCTTCACCAGCCGTTACAGTCGCATGATCAACCAAACTCGGAGAGCATCATCATCATTACGTAAACGGTCGTACATATTATGGTCAATCCATTCTAACGTGTCCAAAAGTTAAAAGTGAAATCAATCCAAAAACTCATTCATGATAATAATATCAAATTCCGAATTAATTTCATTCATTCAA
>OY735257.1:7116380-7140091 GCA_963457715.1 Argyresthia albistria | reverse complement strand
CCATCTGCCGACCGCGACGTCACGTCGTTACCTTTCCCCATTTCGAGTCACGCGCGTAGCAGATAATTACATTCACCATAATATACAACACAAGCATCAACATCACGCGGAGCTTAGACAGAGGAAGTCACCCGCCGCACCCAAACAGCTGGTTGCCTGCCCAGTAAGGAGGTCACGGAGGTGAAGCCGAGCTGACGTTGATCGCCGAGCTGGTAAGTAGCCTGTCTGCAAGGATCTGTGGTAAGTGATAACCTTTGTCTATTCGTTCCGTGCCCTGATTCATACAGTCCACTTCATAAACTCGCCCAGAGCGTACACAGGCTTCTCCTAAAGTAAGCCGAGCCACACAAGCCAACATCTTCGTCATCTTTGAAGTTCGTACACCGACACTCTCTCACATCTACAGTAGCTGGTTTGACTTACCACCATATGCGATACAGAAGAGGTTGACTGTATCGCCGACATAGTAAGGGCCAATATTCCGACTCGCATTGGCGCCGAGGCTGGCTGTCGCCACGCGGGATCCATTCTCGTGTACTACCCACACGCGCTGCGGTGGCTCTGTCCGGACAAACGAGGGCTTAGGGATTGGCTGTTTATTCATGTCGTGGAAGGTATTATCGTAGGAATGTGAGGTTCAGAGCAATGCGCTCTATTATAGCTGCAGCAGCTCTCACTTTCTCACGCACAATACCGTTCCCTGGAGACTAAAAACAGCATGCCAGCAGAAGTCCGCAGAAGCTCTGTAAGAGCGGGTAGCCTTCGCACATGACCTTTTGTCAAAATTTTGATATACCATCGTGTTATTAATATCCTTCCTCGTCCAAACTAAACCAATAACATCATAATGAACTATACATATTATCGACGGTGATTATCGCGTCAGGCAATCATGTAGCGAAGATAGATACGCGTTCATTACCAAAATATCCTATAATAGCATACCCAAAAAAACACCCAGGTCTTGGATGTTTACATGTTTGTGATGTCGCTGTTTCTGGTTCCCACGACACAGGATATCTTAGTGTGGGGCCAGTGTATGTGCCTGTATGTAAATGTTTATGTTTTTTTTATACGTCAATCTTTATTTACTTTAATAGGGTTTGAACTCTCGTAATGCGCAGTTTACCAGCGTTCTTTGTACATTTGACATCACATTCTATCAACATATTAATACTGATGTAATGTTTTAGCGTTTCCGAAACAAATTAGTGTGAATTGTTCCGGTGCTGTCAGCATCCTCATTAAGTCCGCGGACCAATTAACGCGGCCTCCCGACTTTGTGCCACGGTTTGGGCTATTTCGGTAGATAAGTAAACAATGCAGCGGTTTCGACGGGCACTGCAGTTTCGTTTCTGCAAACAATCTGTGGACTGCTGATAATATTGCCAGTAAAGAACTGTATGATAAATAAATCGCAAGCCGTACATTTCAGTGAAGGATATGCAAGTAACAACTACAAGGATTTTTACCATTTTGTTTCGACCTATAATTGTGCTCCTGTAATTGTGTCAATTTATATAGAAGTTTCTTGGAGATTATGCCGTCACATCTTAGATCAAATTAAAAGTATCACGCATTGTACCGGACCGACTAGTTGCAGTCACGCAGTATCAGTACGGTAAAGTCTCGAACTAAGAATTACAAGTACAAAAGTTATGTTGTTTTCAGTACAACATTGTCATCAGGTGTCATGCTGCGAGAATTTTCTTGATCTTCCTCTGTGGGAGCAGTTTTAGACTGAGTCATGCGTCTGGATTTCCGACTCTGATTCAAAGTACCGACTTCAGAACAATCTGTTTTTTAGGGTTCCGTACCCGAAGGGTGCCAAACGGGACCCTATTACTGAGACTTCGCTGTCCGTCTGTCTGTCACCAGGCTGTATCTCATGAACCGTGGTAGCTAGACAGTTGAAATTTTCACAGATGATGTATTTCTGTTGCCGTTATAACAAAAACTACAAAAAAAAACAATAAATTTAATATTAAGGGGCGCTCCCATACAACTAACGTGATTTTTTTTGCGGTTTTTTATAGATAATGGTACGGAACCCTTCGTGCGCGAGTCCGACTCGCACTTGGCCGGTTATTTTTAACCGATTTCCCAGAGGAGGAGGTTTACAATTCGTCGGGATGTTTTATTTTTTTATTTTATTTTTTATGAATGTGCCCCTATTGCGCCTAGACGGATGGACCGATTTGGAAAATTATTTTTTGTTTGAAAGGGTTTACCTTCCCATTTTGGTACCATGGACCACCAGGTCAGGATCTGATGATGGGATCCTGGAGAAATCGAGGGAACTCTTTAAATATTATAGGCAGACAGAGTGTTTTTAGTAATAACTCGTGCATTTACTCACGGTAAGCATAATATTGTGATGCGGAACTGCTGATGAAGACCACATCTGGCTACCAGAACTTCTCAATACTAGGTACAAATACAATGCGTGGCTGACGGGCAGGCAACGCATAGCCTAAACCGGTGGACCTAGAGCCATGAAACTTTGTACAGGGGTTCCTTATGTAGCGTAGGATAGCACTGAGAGAAATTAATTCCCCAAGGGGGGGGGAGGGAAATAGGGGGTTACAGTTTGTATTAAAGTCAAAAAGCACTTGACTTTGGTTTCTAATCTAATCAAATAGGGTTTGTGGAAGTCGGTTGTTTTACTTTTTGTTTCAATTATTTATGTCAAGTGGATAACTTGCACTTTAAAATCAGGTTGTTCTGTAGCCAGTACTCTGAATTCCTTTCGCAATTCCAGACGAGTCATTCCAGCCTGATTGTGTCTGAATATGTCACATTAAACATCGATATATCTAAGTGTAAGTAAAGGTTGCGCTCTACCGAACTAACCTTACTATTTTGGTGCCACAATAATAGCGGCCTTGTGAGAATATGTTGGGATTTAACATATGTTTTACAAACAAGCAAAGCCTGTCACAGTGTCACCCACCGTCTCAACTCAACTCAAAAAGCAGTTTTCAAGTGGAGACATTTTCAAGCGTCATGCATGTGCCCTGTGTCCCGCCCTACTATCCCAGATCTGTGACATACCTATAACGAGTATACAGGATGACTTTTGGGTCGTGATTCGGTAAATGATTGCGGTTTCATCTATTAAGCTAGTATTTAAATAAACACAACAATACGTTAGTAATTTAATAAATTAATTATCCTTATTAATTCTGCATGTTTGGTCACCTTACACCTTTTAACATTAATTGTAAGTTGGGGTAAGTAAGGTCTCAGAACAATAACTAAAGTGAACCCAAATAAACTAATCAGAGGAGGAAGTGTCAAAATCAAAGGCCATAAACAATTTATGACAAAGTCAAGACTGTTGCGCTTGTAAAGTGTGTAGGGTGACCAACTGTCCCTGAACCAAAATAGGACATACATTTTAATTATTTTTGTACCAAAAAAAAGAAAGTAATGACCAAGCGAGCTCTCACCTACAGCATAACATTCCTAACCAATAGGCAAATCTTAGGTTACTTTGCGACCCCGCAGTCACCCTGTATAGATTCACGTGTGTCAGTATACAAATATGTGATATATGTAACATACCTACCTATAACGAGTAGATTCACGTGTGTCAGTATGCAAATCTGTGATACATCATACCTATAACGAGTAGATTGACGTGTGTCTTCAGCGCGGGGCTGGCCGCGAAGTCGACGAAGCAGTAGTAGTAGCCGGTGTCTTCCCCACGCACGTTCACTATCATCAGACTGCTGGTTCCCTCCGCCTCTATCAGGCGGTACCGGGAGCTGTCGGACCGGCCGCTGCTGCCGGCCTCATCGCGGAGGTCGCGACTGCTGGCCGGGACATCGATGCGTTATTATAACGATACGACGAAGAAGTTTGATTATCATTATCAATCAGCCTATTTGCGCACTGTTAAGTGTAGGTAGGCCTCCTCTTTGCCGTCCCGAGACTCTTGCAGGGGTTTACACTACCAAAATATAGCGTCACGATGTTAGCTTGTGCTCGCAGAAAAACACATTTGCGCTCACTATTGAGGAAATAATATTTATTCAATTTTGAAGAAGCTTATTGGATGTAAGAATTTAGTACTTAAAATTTCTCAAGCAGGAAATGGCCATCAAGCGGGCAACTTGACAACCTAATAATCTATGCGACGCATGCAAGTTAGTTTAACGGAAGTCCGTCTATCCAGTTTTGAATAAGTTAATGAAGTTTGCAGGTACAACCTGTATATTGCAGTTCTAGAGCCATTCTTGTACCACGCGAGGACGTTGAGCTTGTCCCCTTCCTTTTCAGAAGTCACATTGCAAGGCAGCTCCACACTTTGACCGGCAACCGCTTCCACTGCAGCAAAAACTTTTATTTTTGTAAAGTTTTTTTTTGCTTATTAATTATTATAAGCGCCTGAAAGTTTCGACCTGTGTCGGATTATATAGACATCTATTGGAAACAATTAAATATCGGAGACTCAAGGGTCTAACTAAACAAACACAAAGATTCAGTTTGACCTTATTTTAAAAATACACTCACCTATTTCAAAATCTTCCGCGTTTAAACCACCAAACAGCAGCACTAGCGCGATGCACAGTAACCGGAACCTCATTTTCACTGCTATTTTCATTTCAGGGATAAACACATGTACGAAGTCGAGTGCGTGCGAGCGGGAGTAGTAAGTAGTACAGCACAACGGACGCGCGATTCAATTGGCGGTAACAGATGCAATAAGTTGCGTCGTCGGTCGGTCACCGGCAAGCGTCGCCCGCGGCCGACTCCGCGGCCACCGGAGGCGCGCGCCCGCTTCCGGAGCGCCCGGACCCCGAGCAAACACCCAGCGCAGCCGCCGCGCCGCTTGCTCATCGTTTACCTTACGCTTTTTAATTGGTGAGGTCAAAACAATTGGGTCATCCCAACTCCATTTGTTTATTGTGCTAACTGGAAAAGTCTGCTGTTTGGATGAGCATACAATAGTGTTTTTGCCCTAAATAGGTTGTCGGTACTAAACTAATCTTGTAGCAAAAGTTACTTAAACAATGGCCAGTCTGGTACAAAAAATATGATATGAATGTCAAAGTTAGAGGTTTTAATCATTACTACGAAATTAGTATACTATAGTTTGCGCGATATCATGGTAATAGCGGTCATTGATCCGCTATACCTATTTTATTTAACACCTTTGTTTAGTTAGGTGCTTCCTTTAATTAATATACATTATACATACTCTATTACAACATTTATTTAACAAAACATGTATGAAAGGATCTTTTAGCAAAATCACAACAATAACTATTCATTTTGGCATCTTGGTCGTCAACATCTGAGGTAGACCATAAAATTATACAAGGAACGCAAATAACAATATACACTCCCTAGTCAGTTCATTAGAGTTGTTTGAGCGATCGTATGAACAAAAAAGTAAGCATGGCTATTCCAACACCACCAAAAACCCCAACCAAATACTTTTTATTTCTTCCTGAATCTTTCTCTTGCATATACTCCTGAAAGAAAAGACTTACTTTGTTGATCTAGTAAATTGTGTAAATACCTGAGTTTTTAACAAAGAAAGTAAGTATAATATATTAAGTTACCTTTAATTGAGTTTGTAAAGTAACTTCCATTGAGTTTAGTATATTGTTCATTTCACTGAGTGTTGACAGTGCTATGTCCGAAGCATACTTGTCTTTGTACAAGAGACAGTCAGTGATTTTCTTTGTCTTCTTGACTGCCAGAGTGTTGGCGAGAACACTCAGGTATATTCTACTGAGGTGTTGGCCACTCTCTTCTAGTGCTTCAGCTATCTCTATTGGCCCTAAGTTCATTGAAGTTCTTGTCCTAAAATAAAGCAATTTATACAAAATATGTAAGTACATAGTATATTAAGAATTTTAAATAGGTACCCTGTTTAAAATTCTGGTGATATAAAATTTTACTTGTAGCATTAATAGTTGCCTGCCTCAGCCAGAGCCAAAATCAAGGTGCACTTACTTGTCACCAACTGTTTCCTGATACAATGGAAGATTCTTCACTTCTGCCATAAGTCTCTGCCTTATTGCTGGATCATCAACACCTAATTTCATCAGATCCTCATCCCCTAATTCAGATAGTGTACATTGCCCAATATTTCGCTTCCTGTGAGAAAGAACATGTATGTATACCATAACTTATGTAGACTATTGAGTTTCCTAAAAATTATGGGATATTGGGCAAACTGCTATAATTGTGTGACATTGTTGTTCAAAGGCTTAGAAATGCTGAATTAAATTTGGTGCTTAGATACCTAAACATATTAGGTAACCCTAAATCTAAAGATAATCCCAGCCAAGTTATTTCAAAAAGGTGCTTCGTATGTTATGAATTTATTGCAAAACCAGGGTGTAGATAAGGGGGCGGAAGCCCTCACTTCTACACCCCAACCCAAAACCAGTGGTAATAGTTTGTTTACTTACCGAAATATTGGAACATATTTCTCAGCTCCCAGGCCTATCAGCAATGCAGTTATTGTGACATCAAATTCGTTAGGATCTATTTTAGAACTTGCGGTGAGCTTTGTTAAGGTATCAATATCACTAGCCATTTCCAATGACGGCTATTTTCCGATTATTTTGTAAGATTTCACAGTGTTCTCACAAGAAAGTAGTGAACAAACGAACAGAAGGCACGGAAGAAAAGCAAAATAAAAATTGCGTTTTGTTTTGTTATTTGTTTGACCCGGCTAAAGTTTTGGTTTTGTTTTGATATTGTGAAGCTGAGTGAAGCACAGACTAATGTGAAGTTATAAATGTCACTCTCGTGTCACTTTGCCGCGTGTTCCGATTCACGTCAACAAGGATTACATCGCTCACTGATTGTCGGCTAATATTATCCGACTTATTTCGATATCCTTTGGTGACACTATAATTGAACAACACCAAGAACTTCCTAATTTTTACGGGTCATTATTGAGTGATCTAGGGGGGCTGAGGGAGGGAGGCCTAACGGCCTAACTAAAACATCAACTCTTACTTATACTGAACTGTCCTGTTTTTTCAGTTTAGGGCTTTGAGACTAGGTACAATAGGTAATAAGGCATGCTGAAGCGGACGACCGACGACGACGTGTAGACAATGTAGCTGTCTGTGATCGATGTTGTCGCAAATCGGAATAGATGGTGAATTCACTAAGTTCCGAATAGTAGAACGATAGTCCGAATGTTGATGACAAGTTCTTAAAATTAAAAATAAAGAGTCTAGTTGGCTGGCTGGAAGGGTAGGGTAGGGAGGGTCAAGCAAGGCTCTGGCAGGTTAGGGAGGGAGAGGGACTAGTAGGAACGGTAGGGATTGGGTTGGAGTTCCTGTGGAGTTCATGGACCTAATATAGAGCCTACCTACAGGTTGGCAAGAAATTCTAGGTGCCGAATCTAAGTTTTCGACCTCGTAAGTGGTGGGGAAAGCTTTTCGGACTTTTTCCAGATTTTCACTTTTAATTTGAAAACGCTGCATATTTGTAAAATAACCGTGGATGACTAAATCAAAGAAGACAGCACTTCGCGTCGATGACAAAACAATAATCTAAAATTGTTTCAGTAGTTTGATTTTTATGGGGTCCAAAATACACCTAAATTATGTTAACTAGACTAGGCCAATTAAAGGCTTCTATTTTTTAGGCAAAATATAAGGTAGTAAACTTAAAGAACAGAAAAAAGAGGATAATTTATAAGTACCGGGTACATAGTATATATGGGGATTCTGTTGAGGGGTGTGACCACCTAAAATAATTAAGATGGATTTTCAGTATAGAATCAGTATGTTTCATCTCTTGTGTTTACCGGGCTGCGTCCGCATATTCTTTGTTTCAAGGTACCTACAATACCTACCTTTAATTAATTAGGGAAGTACAGGTTGGCAAGAAAGTCTAGAAATTAAATGATGGCAACATTCAGAGACTACTGCGTGTTTTCTTTAATGTCATATTTGGATTGTCTATCAAAACACGCAATAGTGCTCTAATATGTCACGTATGTTGCCATCATTTAAACGCCTTGTTTTAAATTTAATTTATTTAAAATTAATTTTAGCATGGACAAATTCTCTATGTTTCTATGTATGTTACGTACATGGTAGGTAGGTAGTTAGTTAGGTACATCTTGAGTTGGTTGGTATTACTACTAGGGACTAAGGTACCTTGGTATAGGTAGGTTGGTTAGTACCTACTAATTGGATCCGAATCCGACACACTGTAATGCAACATACTTGCGACGACGAGACGAGACGACGGGATATATGTACCCTCTGACTACCTTTAGGACACCCCCCCATAGGGTGCATGACAGGTGACACCAAGACGTCTGAAAATATCTATTTTAAGGGATGAAAGCATCATAACTTCCCCTAATTTTAAATTCAAATTTTAATGTCAAATATTTTTCTTTTTCGGCCAGGAGAACGAGCAGAAGGGTGTATTGTATGTCGCAGGGAAATGATAGAATCCGGTATTCGACTAAATCCCTAGGGATTTTACAAAATCCCGGGAAATGATAGATTACCTACAAACACGATTCGATCATTTCACTAGACAGCTCACTGAACTGGTTCAGTGAAATAGCAAAAACTAAGATGTTTTTTTGGTAATCTAAGTAAGAATTTCAATTATACACGGTATTTAGCCACCCTATATGTATTTTAATAACATTAATATCTACACTACATAACATAATGTTGAGCAAGTATAAAATAAGTAGAAATATAACTAGGTACTTATATCGGTATGTACAAGTTAGGTAATCTAGCTAAGTTAATTCCTCGTCTATATACATATATGTATATAGCACCATTTCCAGTTAATTTGGTCAGAAACAATTATTCCTGGACCCCTTTATTACCATATTTACTAAGTAAGTACTTACATAATTAATAGGTCAGCCTTATCATGATTAGTAAACCAATTTATTGTAAGAAGGAAATTACTCTAGTAAATTGCCTAGGGTTCGTAGTTTTTAGGCACAGTCACCTAAAAATAACCTTTCTGGGATACCTCAAGTTGAAATTCAATAAAACTTAATTCCATTGCTTAAGGGCCTTAGACAATATGCCGCAGCGGCAGCGGTACCACGCCGCCGCCCCGCCGCCGCGCCGCTGCGGCGCCGCTGCACTAGTCCCCCTTGGATTTGTATGGAGTCAGTGTAAAAGAATATTTAGATGACAAAACTGCATGGTCTTTACCATCTCAGCGCACAGAAATTCAAAGAAGGGCGATGGACTGAGTCAGTACGTCTCTCCGAGCTGTATTTCATAACATTGTATTTTTAAGGCTCTGACGTTTTAAAAGAGGTACGGGGGAGTTTCTTGCCCTTCTTTGCTCCATCCCTAAGCCCACAACTTCCGAACGGGCGGTAGTATACATAAATATTGATATTATATTGACGTTGACTAAGTAATCTGTATGATTTTATGGTCAATAAAAAACTTTGAACTTGAACTTGAACTTGTCATACATAAGACGCCCGCCGGGCGGCTAGCGTCCTATGTAAGACTCTATACAAATCCAAGGGGGACTAGTGCAGAGTGGTGGCGTGGCGCCGCATTTTTCATTTACCTACCTACTTACATTTCGTTTTATAGGTGTCCACAAAAAACCGAAATTTTAGGGTACTTGAAGTTCCAAGAATCCCAGGCTTCATACAAAAATGTTCGAGCTCCTTTTGAATGGATTCCAAAACGGGAATTTATGGACTTCTTGTCAAAACGTCTACTATCACGTCATCGTCACATCAATGTAAGTTATCCACGATAGTCTTGACGGCTTGCCAGGTCTCGCGCGCTGTGGAGACTATTTGCGACCCCGGTAACAGGAAGCCGTATGGCCCGAAGGAGTCCCTCAGGTTGACGTGGTAGGAGAACTTGATTCCGGCCCTGGCCTTCGCCCAGTCGTGGGCCATGCCTGAAGCCGGCTGCCGGAGCTCGGCTGCGGTGCCCACCTGAAAGATTTTGATTAGCTCGAATTAACGGGTATTAATAATAGAATGAAGTATTGAATCACTCACTGAATGTGGGCGCAGTATTGCCTCTGCCACCCCGTTTGGGAAAAGGCGTAACGCTATGTTATGTTATGTAACAATATAATTCCCACCCCGTATGGGAAAACACGTGACGCTAGATGTTGTTGTTGTTATTGTAACGGGTAGCGCATTAAATATCGATATAATGCTACTTATTTCGTTATTGGTATTCTAATATTCTTCCAATAAATAATTTATTTATTTAATATCACATAATAACAGTTTATATACAGACAAATTATTAATTATAACTAAACTATAGGTAAAAACTAAACTAACTACAACTAAACTAGGTCAAAAATTTCGCCCAGATCGCTGCCGGGGCGGGAGGGTGCCCAAAACGCTGGCACCGTTACCTCGCTGTATCGCAATGCTGATGCGTTGAGCGAGGTAGGTGCCAGCTCTCTGGTCCCCAGATGCTTCGACGAGCCGCTTAGACATATCTTTAAGTGCTCGTCGGGCGTCAGGGCCCCACGGCCCGAGGTTCTCAAAACCGAACGGCACAAATATATATTCTTCTTATTTATTAACCCAGGATGGGTCCCGGTGGTCTTTCGAGGCATCGCGATTTTGAACCTTATAGGTATGCCATGTTAGTAAAATTCAAAACCTACAACGGAAAAGATGTCAGCTCTATCTAACTGACCGCGGTAAATAGGTAGAGGCAGAGTGACTATAAATTCTTACTGCTTCTACAGTTACTGCTACAGTCTGCCCAGTAGGTCATTGTTGTACTGACATAGAGGCGGCGTAAGGCGTGGGCGGTGTGGGCCTGGCCTGAGCCCACGGCCTCGCGGTGCAAAGGGCCTCGCGCCTCACAGCCGAAAATACATTCGAAAATGTATTTAAAAGACAGACAGTGCATTGCTACTACTACATAAACCATTAACAAATCCAAGAATGTCATGAAACAATTAACAAACAATGTGAGAACAACAATGTCACGCTTCAATGGGTAAAAGGTCACCATGGAGACCAAGGTAACCGTAAAGCGGATAACCTAGCTAAAGCGGGGGCTAGGAGAAGGGCGATCGGCTCTCCACCATTTCACTCTTCTCCGCAGAAGCAATTAGGAAAAAACTCAAAACAGCCACAACCGAGAAACAAAACGACCAATGGGTCAACCGGGACGAATGCAAACACTCCAAGTTATTTCTAAATAAAACAACCATAAATTTACGAATTACTTGATGAGGCTGCCGCGCAGCAAAATAAAATACTAATAGGCTTCATAACAGGCCATTGTACACTTAATAAACACTTGAAAATTACAGGTGCAACAGACTGTTCCCTTTGCAGGGGATGCATGGAAGTGGATGAGACCGTGGAGCACATGTTGCTTGCGTGCCCCTCCACCATAGAGACCAGGATCACGATTCTGGGAGACAACAGCAGAGCGTCAACCCTCCTCGAACATCCAGGCCTCCTACTTCAGCTTGTGCTGGAATTGGGATGGCTGAATTAGAGTGCAGGCGCAGGGGACATGTACAAAGGCCCCGCTCTCGTGGGCCAGGTGCAGGCACATCATCCCCCTGAGCAAAGAAGAAGAAGAAGAAGAAAAAGAAGTATTTTAAATCCACAAGTACACGCCACAAGGTTCTATTATCATATATATTAGAATTAATTCTCAACTTAAAGATATTCCACTCTTTGGTGCACGAAATGAATGTCACACATATTACATACATATTATAGTATCTGTGATGTGAATGAAATAATCGATATTTCTGATAAACTACTTGTCTCTAATTGGTGTGCGAGGCGAGGACCAGCCGCAGGAATATACGTTTGTTACATTACACCAGCTACGAGGTAACAATCTCCAAGTGTGATCGGAACCCTTGGTCCGCGGGGCCTACTTGCACTCGACCGTTTGTTTTTTATTTCATATTCCCTTCTTCTTGCACCATCAGAGGGCCTCGCGAAATGTACCTTGCCCACATCAATTTTTGGTCTTGCGCCGCCACTGCACTTACTCCGTCATAGACAAGACAGTCTGCTATGTAAATTACTCGAATCACTAATGTCGTAGCAAGATGGAAAACAATGGCCGGCAAATAAATTGAACGTCAATGTCAAAGGTTTGTACTGGCCACTTGGCCAGTTGTTTAACTATAATAGTCTGGCATAGCGAAGCCGAGTGTTGTTGACCTCAAACGGTTACCAAAATAACTCTAACATATTCAACGTAAACATATTTGAACAGGTGATAAATTAAGGTGGTAAAAGCTTACTTCCACGGCAGTGTGTGGGTTGATGACTTGACTTACAATTTCTACCTTATACAATTTCAATTGGATAATGTTTACAGGTTGCACCAAGTCTTGTCACCTGGGTGCCGCGTAGAAGGGGTAACCTCTCTTCATGGAGAGGGTGAGAGAGACAGGCTACCCCTACCTACTCCCCTCGACACCTCCCCGAGGCGCCAAGAAACTTCGCGCGATTTGTACAATTTTATCTGCGAACCTGTCTGAACTGTAAAGGCCCCTCTACACAATGGCCCTCTTGACGGACGATTAAAGAACGGAACACAGGGAGCAATTATCCAGTGGAGAGCGCATAGAGAAATTTTCCTTTGAAACACAACTCACCAATTTACAGGCGGCGGTGCGGCGGGAGACGAGATAAGAGATCTGTGATTGGCCGCTGCGAAACTGTCTGGCGGCCCGTCATCGTACATAGGTTGCGTATGCGAACGTTTGTTGAATACAACAAACGTTTGGCGAGCCGCATTCTCCCGCAGGCGCAGTCAATTGGATATATAGTCTCTGACGGAACAGGACCAGCTACCCCTTCTATATGAGCACATAGAATGGGACAGCGCATGTTGTACATTTCTGTTCTGCGTTGCCTGTAATCGCCCAACTTTTGCCATTCTATAGAGGTGCCCTATTACCTAAAAGGCGTCTCAAAACCGAGCACACAGATATATAGTGCGACATAAAAGAGTAGAAAATAAATAATGGCAACATAAGTGACATATTAGAGCACTATTGCGTGTTTTGATAGACAATCCAAATATGGCATTAAAGAAAACACGCAGTAGCCTTTGAATGTTGCCATCATTTAATTTCTATTTCTACTCTTTTATGTCGCTCTATAAATGACGGTGTTGTACCGACATCACGCTACTAACCTGATACTTAGTACCGTAGAGATCAGCGAGGGCCGCCGTCGCCAGCTTGCCCATCTCCATGAGCACGCCATCGTCGGCGAACGGCGCGTGCGCATGCGAGCTCGGTATCAGCCACGCCTGCGAGTACGCGTGCAGAGACACGTACACCTGCATCGATGAAGATAAACTAGATTAGTATAGTGTTTCTTCGGTCTTTCATAGCTGAGTATTGATTTATCTAAAAAAAAAACATAAAACTCTTAATAAAAACACGGATAAAACGATTCCTATTTAAACTACTCATAATTTCCTAAATAATTGGTAAATCAAAGAGTAGGTAAAAATCGTGCAAAGACGAGCTTATCTCTAATTAATGAGTTAGCTGTAGCTGAGCAGTTACATAATTAACTTAATTAACATTAACGTGTTATCCGTTTGGCAACCAAGACCAATAGGTATGGTCAATATGGTCTATTTATCCTTACTTGTCCAATTATTCAAAGAAACAATCCAAAAAAATATCTGTCTAAGGAAAGGTAACTATTTTATATTAGGTAGAGTATGCAACTTTAAAATATCCGCATATGAATTTGTTCATTCATTTTGGCGGACAAATTAGTTAGACAGAGGTATACCTAATTCGTAAAGATGCACTTCTGTGTGTCTCTACGCACGTCGAAATCTGATTAGATTACTCAGGTAGATGCAAAGTTGTTTAGCGGTTTCACGGTTTTGTTAGGTAATTAATTTTATAATCTTGAAAGTTTACGGGAAAGTGGTGTACGGTGCTTCAGCTAGCTATAAACATTTTACAGTAACTCTTATTATCCGATGCGGTCGAGTCACAAGATGTAAATCTTTGAATAAAGGTACTTTCTGTTCTGTATAGGTCCTAAATCTTAACATCGTCGCCGTCTGTACGAGATGAACTTCTTTGTAGAAACTGGCCCTATATTTATGCCCTTTCGTAGCTAGGTAGATAAAAGTCAAAGTAGCTTTTCACTCTGTATTAAATAACCAGATGATACCGTGATTTTATGATGTTAGTTACCGATAGAAAGCGCTCATAGATATTGATGAATACACGCTAGAATACGATGTTTTATTGTACCTATAAGGTCTTATATTTAATAAGAAATATTTTATAGTGTTGAAAATGTTTCAGCGCTCTCTACGAACGCCTCTACGTTTATATTCGAAATGTTCATTGGTAATGGCTCGAATGGCTGAATGGCTGAGACTAATCTCAGAGCTGAGAACGGATTTATTAATACGGGCCTTATGTATTTACAAAGTAGCTTTCATCACCTCATCATCACCTTCTTAATATTGGTCAGAATTTCTGAGCAGCATTTATGATTACTTTTACCGGCTGGTCTAGTCCGATATGCAATGATCATACATTGTTACACGGTTCGTTGAGGAGATAATGGTCAAAGTGAAAACGTTTATGGCTACTGTGCGCACGTTCATTTGTATTTAAGCTAATAACAAGGTAATAGTGTAAATGGTCTATTACTGTGTTGTAATGACGATAATGATTATACTTAGTTATGTACGATGATATTAATGTGGCCAAACAATAGAGGCGCACGCGCTGCTTATCAATTGTGATAGTGTAAGTATTCGTGTGACGTATTACTTTTTACCGAGTATTAAGTATAGATAACAGAAAGGTGTCAACGTAAATAAAAGGCTCAAGGGGAAGTAGGATAGAGAGAGATTTAGCCCAGCCATGTGAAGATGTGGGATAGCAATAAAAATTAATAACAACAGAACAATGTTCATAACGAAAATGAGTTCGTTCATGGTCAGATCTTAGATACGATTTGCTGATACAACAATAAAACAATGAATATCGATTTCATCCAAGCGGTCTACCGATTACACGCTGTAGAGAAGTTATAGTAGGCGTAACAAGACAGTACCGCTTTGGTCGACGGATTGCAGGTCACCTTGTCATTCGCTTTCCATTGGAGTAATCGATACCTATTCATCACCATCATCATGTCATGGAGCCCATTGTTGAGTGATTGTAGCTATCCTGACGTACGAGCAATTTTTTAAGCCATTAAAATCGGTGCAATAAGTCATAAACCCAACTTTTTTTCAACATAGCATAAACTAGCGTCGCGCCTTTTCCCTACGTGGTAGCAGAGCAGAGACTAGGTATATATCCAATTGACTGCACCTGCGGGGGAATGCAGCTCCCCAAACGTTTGTTGTATTCAACAAACGTTCGCATACGCAACCTATGTACGATGACGGGCCGTCAGACAATTTCGCAGCGGCTGACCAATCACAGCTCTCTTACCTCGTCCCCCGCCGCCCGTAAGTTGGCGAGTTGTGTTTCAAAGGAAAATGTATCTATGCGCTCTCCACTGGGTAAGTGCTCCCTGTGGCAGAGGCACAACTGAGCCCCTTTTAGCCAGTTATTCAATACTCCATAAATAAATAAAAATGATTCTACTTGAACAATACAGCGACGGTATTTATTTCAAACTGATTGCCTTATGGCCGATTTCACCAACATTCCCTATCTATTAGGGGACAGTTTATTTCATTTTAGGGGCCACCTAGCGGTTGTTTCACACTGACCTAAGTTTGAGGGTCATCTAGGCTACAAAAGTACCCCCTAAATATAAGAGGCCGGTCTCCGAAACAATTGCTAGACGGATAAGAAAAACAGCTAAGTGTCCCCTAACTGCTGGTGAAATTAAACAACACATAAACATAAACATTTACATACAGGCACATACATTGTTTCTGGCCCCACACTAGGATACCCTGTATCGTGAGAACCAGAAACAGCAACATCACAAACATGTAAACATCTAAGACCTGGTTTTCTTTTGTCCCCAGCCGGGACCCGAACCCGGGACCTCTCGCATGGTAGGCAGATGCGCAATCGCTACGCCACAGAGGTCGTCAAAATTACACATTTTTATCATTTGCATACTTTGTACAAACAGAAGTTAGGCTCTGTTGTAGGTAAGTTAGCTTCTAAATTATATTTACTAGCATGCATATTTGCCCTCCTACAGAATCGTACCTTGATGCGGTCCTTATGCTCTGCGAGGAAGGCAGATACGGCCCTTGTCTCGGGCTCACTGAAGGGGTGCGGTCCGGCATAGGTGTCCGCACAGGGGTCCTTCGAGGAGTCCTTCTCCCCCCAGTGGTAGTCCCAGTTGCGGTCCGGGTCTACTCCCACGCAATCGGACCGTCCCCAGTTCCACGGAAACCTGCAAAAAGAATGAGTTCAATGTTATGTTTATCCCAAACTACCCAATCTCAAATTGAAACTTTGGAAGTCAATCTTCTTCATACTTTTTTAAAGGGTTCCGATCCTTAAAAGAAAAAAAAAAGATGCTGTGAAAAAATCAACCTTCTAGGTCTACGCAATCGAACGCTACGATCGTTAATGCTGTTAAATTGTTGGATTTTCAATGGACCCAAAACCTACAGAGTATTCCCATTGGCTTACAATCATGAAATTCGGCACAAAGCAAGGTCTTATATAGCAAAATATCTGAAAACGGTAAATTTCTTTCCTTCTGCAAAAATACGTAATTTTGTTTACATGGATGACATCATACTTTTTTATTTTATTTAGAAACCTAATTACACCAGTTACGAGGTAACAATCTCCAAGTGTGATCGGAACCCTTGCTCCACGAGTCCTACTCGCACTTGACCGTTTATTTTCAAGTAGACTACTAAGTACAGGGTCCCGTAATAAGTCGATTCCTGGCCCCATAAATCCCTAAAATCAATTATCATTATTTTTTTTTATTGTGTCTCGAGAAACCATTTAAAATTACAAGAATTGCTTGTGTTGTGGAGAAAACATAAGCTGCAAAATAGGTGTGGTTACAGTAATTGTATCAAGCGCACTCTCTTTTCTTACACAAAATTAGCTTTAGGACAGGCGATAGTACAAGGAGGGTAAATGACGGTTATATACGCAGGCAAATAAACATTCTATACTTAGGTACTATTTTTTGGAAAATTAGCAAGCTAACTTGAGGAACTTCCTTTAAAAATTATGTGGACTTGTCATTCGACTTCCAAACAGGATGCAAAATAAATAAGTATGTATAATTACTTAGTTTACTTACCTAGTGCCGTTTGCTCTATCTGCACTATGAATTCGTATAACTACTTACATACATGCTCATTAGTACCTACTTGCTTCTAAGAATGTAAGTAAAAGTATCTAATTAGGTTTAATCTAGATTGAAAATGACTGTAGGTGCTGATGTTCGCTTTCTATGGGCAATAAAGTTCACTGACTACAACATCGTTTTGTCTGGCTAAATTGCGCTCATCATGTTCATTACTATGCGATTTATTCATAATGCAGGTGTACTATTAGCAAAGTTGTCGCTTGGCCTCGTTTTTCCGCGCGCTCCGGAGAGGTCGTAGCTATTTTGTCTAGCTACGTGCTAAATCGTATCGTCTGCTTGTCGTAGTTTCTTAAATTAATATTCTTTAACTAAAATATATATAAAAAGTGGCCAAGTGCCAGTCGGACTCGCACATGAAGGATTCCGTAGTAGCAAGTAATTATAAGACTGGATGTTTGTGTTATAACTTTGTTTTTCATAGTGTTTGTATGAATGACAAAGTTATCTTTGTGTTTTGTGGTTTTTAATAAATGTTTTATATCTTAAAAAGTACTTATTATATTTTATTCAAACCAATTTTCGTTAAAAGTTTGTATTGAGATACACAGCATATTATTATTTTTTCACTCTCACTTTAAAAGTTAGAGGGGGGGGCACAATTTTTTCCTCTTTGGAAGGGTCTGCTTTCACGATTGACTTTGAGGAAAAATGGTTTTAGAAACCTCAAGGTCTATAGGTACCCCACACATATAGGGTTGATGAAAAATATTTTTTTTTGTGTCAGTTCCATGTATGGGGAGGCCCCCTTAATATTTTATTTTTTCAGTTTTTGTATAAAAATCGTAAAGTGATTCACAGAATACATCAGACAGACAGACAGACAGACGGACGGACGGACAAACTTGACGAAACTATAAGGGTTCCTTGTTTCTCTACGGAACTTTACAAAGTCTAATCTAAAACTTTAATGATTTAACTCAAGCCGAGCTAGCCGAACGCTAGTTTTTTGGACGGTAAAAAAGGAGACTTTCACGTCGACCTCAGGTTTTTGTACATTTGTACCGAAATTTTGTATTTAGCTTTCTCTAATTAAGGGCTAGATAGTTGTATGAGCGGTTGGTTTACAGAAAGTCTGGTTATGCCTTAAATCAGCATGATCCGCCTGATAATCCTCGGCTGGGGACAAAAAAAAACCCCAGGTCTTGGATGTTTACATGTTTGTGATGTCGCTGTTTCTGGTTGCCACGACACAGGGTATCGGAATTCATCATCTGGTACAGTTTTTCAGAATGTCTACATCTTTCTGATATATATCTTGTCCTTTTACCATCGCCCCTCCTTGTTGAAAGTCAGGAAATTCCACGTTTCCATGTCCGTATCAGGCACATCGAGAATATCTTCCACTTGCAGACCGGTAGCTGACCTGAGTTGATCAGCCTGTAATTATGGTACAAACAAATAGAGCGAGCAAAACCAGGCAACGCTATGTAGCGAAAGCAAAGAATATTTTGACGCATTGATGTCGTCCAGCTGTCCCATAATATTATGTAGGTATTCAAACTTCAAAGTAATGAGTATCATTCGATTCTCTTTACTTTGAAAGTTCAAACATATTTCACAAAAAATATTATACGTAGTTTAACCTGAAAACAAACGTCAAATCCCATATATATATATATATATATATATATATATATATATATATATATATATATATATATTTGTTTTTAAACAGGTGTTGACCAGTAGTTTATTTTTTTATCGTAAGGCCCTAGATTTCCCAGCCCTAAACGATGGGATTAGTCTAGATCTTTTGTGGCCTAGACACAAACACAAGTTTTATTGTACGCGCAGTTCTTCCCCTTACCTCCTATCATCTCCGTCTCCTACCCAACATGGTTTGCAGGAAGAAATCTCTTATTAGAGATAAGCACGCCTTTGCACACGATTTTTCGTAATTCGTAATTTCGTAATTTCTTTATTGTACTCACATGACAGTAAAAATAGCTTAACATAGAAAAAATATGTACAAAGGCGAGCTTATCTCTAATAAGAGATTTCTTCCAGCAAACCATGTTGGGTAGGAGACGGAGATGATAGTTAAGGGAAATAATTGCGCGTACAATAAAACTATTCTAGTACCTATAATACATAGATATTATTATTACACATAGGTACATATAAGAACCTATTGCTAAGGAATTTTCTATAAGATATCTGTTTGTCATGTGAGTACAATAAAGAAATTACGAAATTACAAAACACAAAATACTACCGAGTAGCATCGCGGCATCTTAAGAGCGTAGTCGGTCAGCGTAGTCATGATTCGTGTTGAGTGAAATTCCTGTGGTCTTCGGTCTATATATATGTTTAATGATATGGTGACATACCGAGCTAACTGTTGTTATGTCCAATAGTATCCCGCATCAGTGATCCGTTATGTTGTAGCGAAGTGACGAATCCCTGTCACAAAATTATAGATACGGACTTTACATACATAGGTAGGAGTATGATAGTCCGGTAATAGGTTCTGTACTAACCCGCCCCAAGTAGATCATAATCGTTCTACCAGCTATGTCAGAGTATGCTCAATTGCTCACGCATGAGGTATCCGGAATACTTAGTATTTTTAGCGACGGAAGCGAGATAAGCTGTAAGCTTTCACTTCTGTTGCAAAAAAACACTAGTTAGGTCTATTTTGGACGTTCTTATACTTAATGCTTGCAAGAGATCACATAGTTGACCGAGGTTGAACCAACACGAGCGAGAGATACTAAAAACGCACTATTTTTAACTCTAGGTCAACTTTCCTCAACTTCACGAGTCACCCTGTAAGTCGCGGGAATATAAAATTCAAGTTATCATTGACAGTCATGACATGAGATAACATCATCTCATAAAATCGTACTACTCGTAGCAGTTGCACATCTTATCGCGAATGAACTATCCGTTTGTTTTGTTCCAAGAGCCCAGGTGCTATGCCATGAGTCCGTATATGTTGACAACAGGTATTGGTCACCGTTGTAAAGCCGGGCTCCAGTTACTCACCAGCTCGTGTAGTCATCAGGGGCAAGCTCCACGTGCCTGGAGCGGGTCTTCCGCCACAGCCGGTCATGGGTGTGAGAGTGCTCGTATCCGTCGGGGTTCATTACCGGCATGATGTAGAAGTCTGCTTGACGCAAAACGTCGTATTCTGAACCTACTCAAAGAAAGGAAAATAAAATAGTTAACCAAAGATATATTGTATATCATCGCGTGGCAGCTGCATGGTAAAATATTAGGATAATTTGTCAGTGACAGACGGTATCATGCACTAACACAGCCGAGTGTTGTGGTTTTCCGGTTAACTAAGAGTCCTCAATAAGGTCGGGTTTGCTTTCATACAACGGCACCGGTCAGCAACAAATACCGGTATGGGGTGTTAGGAAAATAGTATTCTGTTAATTCGATGCATAAGAATTAAGACAGCATATCTATAATCCAGACGTATTTAGACGGCTAGTATGGCGAAAATCAAAGCTACTATAAAAACAGGAAAATGAATAAATAATAGATAGCAGAAAAACAAGGGATGCGGGTTGTACAGTCAGCTAAGCAGACACCGGTCATATATTAACAATAAGTCTGGGGGGTCAGCTATCTGTTCGGCTGACTGTACATCATTTATCATCAGTTACAATATATGTAGGATTATGATTGATTTATGATGATGTTTGGAACAAATCCTCACCTAATCCCTTGTCGCCTTCCACGATAGTGTGCAGTATCCAAGAGGCGACGGCGGGCGCGATCCACTCCCGCGCATGCGAGCCGCCCTCCAGCCAAACGGCCGGCTTCATCTTTGACTGCAGCTTCCATTTGTTGTCCTTGCCCTTCTCACGCACCCCTCTATAATATGTGTCATTTGGTAGTGCAACCTGGAAAACAGATGTAAAGTTTGGCCTCTTAGTATGAGAAAATATGTAAGTATGTCGAAACGTTTTCAGTATGTTTTTTTAGAAAACCGATTGAATTTTTATTTTAGGTACCTATTTCAGGGAAACTAATTGGTACCCAAAAGCGAATAGTTTTAAGATAACTTTAAAAGCAGTTATAATATAAGGTCGTGATACAATTCCAATAGCAAAATCAGAGAACTCTTAACAATAGGCAGTTGGAGTTATCATACCTTAACTACTACTAGTGGAAGGCCTTCCGAAGAGCGGCCCAGTGGTATTAGCTCCACCAGGTCTGAGTATGAGTGCTGAAGATACTCCAGATATCTCAGGATGTCAGCGTACCGGTGATATCGTCTCCACGTCATCGGATGCCCTCGAAGTTGCTCTAACTCCATTCTCTGCTTTTTGGAAAGTTTTGGGTTTTCGTATGTTATTGCTTTCTGCAAAAAAAAAAAAACTTAGTAAGTATTTTAAAAATAAATGTTACATACTTTAATTTGCTAGTAGACGTTACTGGCATCGATAAACTAAACCAAGCTAGCTCTTGAATATTAAGTAACTCTTTTTGAGCATTTGCAAAGCATGTCAAATATAATACATACAAATCTTACCTGCAGATCCCAAATGATGACATCGAAATCTATGTTCAAAGATTTGATGTGTTCTTTGACATCTGATAGCAGATCTGGCGGGACGAGGATGTCAGTTGATCCGTTGATGGAAGGTGGGGTCCACCACTTCAGCTCCGTATCTAGGGTCTCCTCCTGTAGGTCCAGCATCTCATGGACTTTCCACTGCGCATCAGGATATGCTCGGAGTAGCTGATACCCTTTGTACGTTTTCTTTACAGCCTTTTTTGGTGTTTCTGCGTATGATATATTCTTATTAGTTCTGCTGTGTTATAATCATGTGTATTTGGTGTGGTCACTGATCGTCAAAATACAGACATTTCTACTGAAAACCCTAATGCAATAGAGATAGAGCCGAGAATATCTTGACTGGTGGATATTTCATTAATTTCAATTATGTAGGCACAATGAACAAAATCAATATGGATTGTAATCAAAGATGACGTACCTATTTTTTAACGATTATAGTGTAGAAACTGAAAGCTTGTCTCACTTTCATCTAGACTAGAAGCATTAGATGTGCGGAGAGTCATCAATCATTGACAATATCTTTAGACTCGAGAAAAAGTAAAATTGTAGTCGCTATGTTACGAGACGGGGAAGCCCAGATACGATACGACCGACGCACCCATGGCATTTATTAAGTAGGTACAAAGAACTGGGAACCATGGAAAAAGAAGAAGAGAAGCTACAACATTTCTGGTTTAAAAAAAAAACATTGTAAATCATGCACAATCCAGGGGCCTAATGCTGCTCTGAGAATTTCATTACTATTTCATTACTATTCCATTGCAAACACCCAAAATGGCGTCATTTGGTATTCTCCTAAATTATTATCTTCCTTGATTGGGTGTTTGCAATGGAATAGTAATGAAATAGTAATGAAATATAAGTGAAATTCTCAGAGCAGCATTAGGGCCCAGCATTCTTACGACACTTCTAGCTAAACCGTCAAGAAACTTACTGGTATTATTGATTACGTAGGCGCCATCGTCCTCTGTATCCAGAAGGTTCTGGAACCAGCTCGGTGTGGTGGTGGGCGGTGGCGCAGTGGTGGTGGTGGTGGTAGTGCTGGTGGTAGTGGTCTGCTGATCCTGCCGGAACCAGCTGCCGCCGCTGAACCAGCTACCGCCGTAGTCCTGCGCGTCGTCGTCTGGACCCCAGATCCAGTTGTACACTGTAGAAAACAGCCCTGTAACACAATCGTGTGTTACACTTGCACAGCACATGTTATGTCACCTAACCTAACCTGACCTTCCCTAACCTGACTTTACCTAACCTAACTTTACATAATATCATGTAACCTAACCTGACCTTACCCTAACCTTACCTTATATCATGTTACCTAACCTGACCTGACCTTACCTAACCTAACCTTACCTAACCTAAACTATCAATGTTTGTAGAGCCCACTGATCACACAGAGCGTGACCAGTGGTTAAAATCATCTAATCGTACTTTAAAATGAAGAGATATTAAAAAAAAAATGTTTCATTTCATAAAAACTGTTAAAAATCCATAGCAAGAGATATGATGATATTAAAGAGGCTAGAGTACTGTAATACTTAGAGTCACGTATATATAGATCGATTCGATCGATTTATGGTCTATATATTATATCCAAACAATCTCGTTTAAAGTCTCAATAGACTAACTAACTAATTCGTATATACTAGATGCATGGCATGCTACAAATATATGCTATGAAAATAGAAGAAAATAAACATGTTTGACTCAATGTGCCGTCTAATGACATTAAAGTCATATGATTCATGATTGAAATGGCGAGGTTAAAGTGTTTACGTTAGTCAGTTTGCGGTTAGTTGACTTTCTAGCTAGTCTGTCCCATTATGTATGTTGTTTAAAAAATATCTGCCTATTATG
>OY735257.1:7027401-7116180 GCA_963457715.1 Argyresthia albistria | reverse complement strand
GCCGACGCGCCATGTGGGCAGCGTGTGCGCATGGCGAGCTAGCGCGCACTGTGCGCCCGCGCTGCCCGGCTAGCGCCTCCCTGCCACCGACGACGTTATGCCATGCCATGATGTCGCTTTCGATGCGCCCGCGCTACATGCCACTAGGTCAGCCCGCCTGTTCGCATTCAGCCCGCTCTGAGCTACTCTCCATCTGACTAGCCCGCCTAGCCTCCTAGCTCGTAAGTCGTAAAGTCCAAAGTGCCGCCAGCTAATCGGTTACTTGTATCAAGGGAATTCCATACATGGACTTCGAACTTCCGCCGCCATAGGCCCTGGATTTGTGCGGTAGGGGGTAGGAGAAGCGCAGCAATTATACAGTTATGCATTGACCATCGCTAATTGCGGATAAACAATTTGTAGGTAGAGATTAAACATATATTCGATGTGCCGCATACGTAACGTGGTTCATGTGACTCCAAGGATTTAACTGAACTGATGCATTTTCTCCCATACTACACACACCTAGTCTATTTTGACAATGCAGAATTTCTGGAAATTTTTCCTATAGAATGCTATTACCGACCAGTCGTTCCGCCCACATAATTGAAGTGAGAATGCACCTATGGATGTTTGTTTACACAAGGGTGACCATGCTATGTGAAAACTAGTGCAAGTTCCACGGTTGGTTTCGTCATCACGGGCCATGCAGGTCGCATGCACGGTGCACAAGCAATCGCTGGAATCGCCAGGGGTGCGTCTTCAGAAAACCCCATCGAGCGCAGACCCTGTCCACAGGTATTCTGTACACAACATAAGTAAAGGCCAAAAAGACAAAATGTATCTCCAGTAGAGTACAGTGTAGCGTGATTCTGAATCTCAAATTTCTATCACTTTCAAGTTGACGTTTGACCAATTGATTGATGAGCTGGAGCACGATTCTCGCGCCTTCGATATACGAGATCTACACCTATATCGAGTGATTTTGTATCGGAATCTGTCAATATAGGTCTCGATATCCGTATATCGAAGGCGCGAGTGGGGTATAATTATCGCGCATTCGATTCGACAAATGGATATCGACACCTACATATATCGAGTGATTTTGTATGGCAATTACTCGATATGCGTGTCGATATCCGTATATTGAATGTGCGAGAATTGTACCCCTGAGCTTGTTTTGAGTGGTGCAACTTAAATTTAATCTAGCCACAGGTATTTACGTTTGTTTTTGTCCAAGTAAAATATTTTAGCGCCATGCATGCGTTTTTTGCTATGATTCTCATGGTACTGAGCTCTCCTTGTTCGTGTACCAGATGGGGGTTTCTACTAACGCGGCTCGATGCGCATAGGATAGGCACCAGAAGACAGGGGTGGATTGGGCCTATAGAGGAAAGAGAAGGGGTAACATATAGATAGGATATGTATTTAGGTCCACAACGAGCGAAAGTATACTTACTATATCTAGCATAGCTAACTAAGTTTTTATCTACATATATTAGTCAGATAAATCAGCGGTGAAGTTGTCATACTCGTTCTTGACCAGTTTTTTTCCTAGCCGAAAGTAGAAATGTTGGTTTCAGAGATTTTCGTTTTCAATATGAGTTTTTATTTGAATTTGATCAAAAATATTTGAAAACCGTCACAAAAACCTGGATCCGCTACTGCAAGCTAATATGTCAAACGGTGAAAACACCACTCAATATGATTATGCATATCAAAGTTTCTACTGAATTGTTACCTTTCTAAATACTTCTACTAACAATTGTCATTTGACAACGTGTGGCAGATGTTCGCTTGTATTAATGCTCATTATTATGCTCAGCTAGCGATTTAAAATTAGTGGACCAACCATGAAACCAGAGAAACCATAAAACAAAACAATGTCTATCAATGTGTGAGATCTAATACTGTGTCTACATTTAACTTTCTAGAAGCATAGGTTGGAAATTGAAGACTCCGGGGTCGCACGTTTGGCTCACCAATCACCTTTCACCCTTCCTCTTTGTCCTCGTCGAAGTTTCGCCTTCAATCGCAAGTCATAGCATTTTATGAATCGTTGTTAAGTATGATTGAGGTTTTATAACAATCTAGGCGATCGTTCTAACTGAGATGAAACAGTGTTAATAGCGTTAATGAACAGGGTTGTTTAAGTTACTGAGATGATTATTACAGGACGATTATTATCTCTATAACAAATAAAAAAACAACAAAATAAAATAATATAAAAGTAGCCCAATGTTATCCCCACCGGGAGCATATGCCTTTACCTGGCCACGAGTAAGATTGAGCCAAAATCCACTTAAATTACCATATTCTTGGTTGGTAATTAAAGTGGTGTATAGCTTAAATTCAGAACCAACTAATTACTTACGGGAAATTATAAAACGATCGAATAAAAATCTAACTGAGAGACTAAATTACTGACTCAGCGATTTGTCGCTCATTTAGTATTTTAGTCGGTCAGTTAATATTTCAGTTAGGTTAGGCTAAACTTTTTTGTCGCTCGTTTAAATGTACTACCCATTACTTTAACCCATTAAGGAATACTCAAAAAACTCTTGTTTGCTTACGAGTACAACAATGTCACGATTGGTGTAGGAGGGTCAATTAATGCATAATGAAAATTCATAGAACAATGATGATGAACATCTTTCGCCCACGTGGAGTTGTTAAACAATGTTGAGAAGAATTAGCTCTACATATTGCAGTTAAAGCGGTACTTACGACATGCACGGCGTTTTATTAGAAGTAATAATAATAGTTGGAATATGTACATATTAATGATAAATGCACGGTATCTAATCTACTACAATACCTATACATTAGGACACACATAAAACTAATAGGAACAAATCGTGGAAGCGTGACAGTTTCCATACAATAAGTTGTAAGCGACAGTACGGTTTTTATATGCTTAAGATGCTAGAGTTAGGTAGTTAATTAAGTGCTTGAATAGAGATTTAAATCTTTATAATTTAAGTAGTATGTTGGATAATTAACATACGTAACTATAAAATGACTACATATTATGCGAAGGCCAGTCGAAAACAAAGAGTCATACACTAATTAGGTAAATAGGACAGGTACGGGTACGCGGCCAAGCCGAGCTGATTAGACTGATGAGTTTCTTTGAGTCGGAGTAGACGGATCAGCGCAGCCGGTCGCATTTGATACGTTTGCGCATGCATCCATACTTGGAACAGTCGGATTCTGTGGCCAGATTATTTCAAAGAAATTCTATTTCATGAGACGGTTGTTGTCTACTCTCGGGTGATTCTTGCCCATATAGTTGTTGTGCTGGTCCTGCTGGACTACATCCTTATTTCGTGCGGAATAAGGGCGACGATCGTATCCTAGTGTTGTGCCAACAGTACCGTTCCCGTACGTCGGCCACACGAAGCGAATACAGTAGCGACGTCACAGGTACCTATTATGTAAACTGTGTTACTAGTGTAAGTTTTTGCGATTACCTATGACGTATTTTAAAGTGATACAGCCATCGTCAAATTATCGGGTATGCCATGTAATGGATGGAACACAAAAAGACTTAGGATGGATTTCACCAACAAAAAGTTATACGAGAATAACTATCCCGGGGATAACTTGTGACAGTTCAAAATGAGGTGATCTGATCTAGGTGTCACTGGTGTCTATGAAAAAGTAGAAGATACTCTCGAGTAAAAGTTACTCTTTCGTTCGTAAAATCCAGCCTTAGCATACATAGCAACTGACAGATCTCAGACATTAATGTCACCAAAGACAGTAAAAATAGGTCGTCAAGTGCAAGTCGAAATCTCACATAAAGCGCACATTTTACATACAAGAAAAATAACAAATAACACGTTTCTTGTAAGGGCACATTAAATTATTAAATTATTTTTATTTTTTGTAGTGTAGTTCATTATTTGTTGCTGAAGCGGCAAAGATATACAATATACACATTCTGTGAAAATATAATCTTTCTGCTAAGTGTACATCTATGGGAAGCAATTTTTTGGCCAGTTTAAAATGACAGATTAATCAGTTTAAAATGACGGATTGGGAAGTTCATGAATGCCAGTTTAAAATGATGGAATAGACAGTAAAAACCCGCTCTATACAGCCCGCTGACAGACGATGACGGACGGACGGACAGACAGACGAGAAACCGCTGCATTACCGTTCTGTATCTGCAGATCTGTGATAATTCCAGTTCCCTTCCAATTTGATGTTTTACCTTTGCCAACCAGAACACGATTATTGTCATTATAAGCGATTGCCATTGGTGAAACTGACATTAGAATTATATCGGCATACAGAATCGAGTTACGAGTATATCTACTATTGGTTCGGCCGAACCGGTCATAGTCAATGGGAAGTCTTGGTACACTTATACTCAGTGAACGAGATGTAGTTAGTTTGGTGGCCATTGGCCAATCACCGCGACTCGCACCTCACCAGTGTTGACGTTTTAGCCAATTCTTGGCTAGATCTAGCAACTTTTCGACCTTAGCTTAGCAAAATAAAAAAATCTTGACATGTAAATATTTTAGCCACGTTTTGTAGCTACCTATGGCGACACGAAAATATAAACTTCATAACCCCTTGTTCATAACTTAAATTGTTGTAGTACAGTATATGGATGTATGTTTTCCAAGCCATACCGAACTGTTGTCCTGATATACTTAATAGTACAATTTGTGGGGGAAAATTAGAGGCTCTGCTCTACAAAAGATGGAGTAGTTTTGTTTTCGATTTGTATTGCTTAAGTAGATGCTAGCCATAAAAAATGTAAGTTTTCGACCTCGAGGAGTGCCTTCGTTAGCCACTATTTTGAGTTGAAGGAGCCAAAATTTGTTCTTTTTCAAATAATGCTTCAACGGTTGACTTTATGACAAGAATGACTATGAGAAGAATAAAGATGATAAAATTTCAATTATTATTTGCATTGGTATCTACTCTGTATGTTCTATAGTTACAAAGTGGCAAGCGGGATAAAAAAAAAACCACAGCCATTTTGCTACTATTCCGTCACATTTTGGGATGGCTTAGCAGTATCGTTCGTGGGTAGTACGGCAACACTGAAGCTCGTGCCGGCGGCGCGGCGGCGACCGGCGGCGGCGGGCGATGGTCGGTTGATGTCACCAGAGTTCACTGTCAGTGCTGCTGTCCACGTAGGTGAGTGTGCAAATCATTTGTAAGTAGGCAGGTCATTGCCGCGGTAATAAATTCCAGCTTTTAAACGTCATCGATGTTATAAATACGATTTTTTATACAACTATAAGTTTATTAAATACAAGATTATATAGATAACTAGTAAAATATATCTCAAAATGAAGCGTAAAAAATTATACTTCCCTAAATGTAAACTTCGAAAAACAAAATGGTCGCTTAAATCCCAACCTCATCTAAAAATCTCTTAATTACACCTTAACAACATATAGTTCTTCCTTGTTCCAAACGGGTCGGCATCAGCAGAGGCACAATTAATTATTGTGCCCACTTTAAATAATGCTTAGTTTGTGTAAAACTTTACTTACTCCCGGAGTATTAAGGAGGGAGAGAGATAAAATTCTGAAAAAATCCCCATTTATAAGTACCTAGGTATATCGTTTTTTTGTCTTGAATTCATAATAGGCAGTTAATTTATTCTACTTTATAAGCATTATTCACACATTTATAGGTAAGTATCTCTAGCATGTAATGATTTTACGGTCGCCTACTTCAATGCATAACACGATGTCCTCTAAAGTCATACATTGTTCTCGTATATGTATATTCTATATATATTATGTACATAAGATGGAACTACGGTACGAAATATATTGTAATAGTCAACATCAAGATACTCCACCGAAAAAAGAATTGAGGTCTACATTATATGGGTGCCAAAATATTCCATAAATCGTCTGTTATTAATTATTATTATTACGAGCCTGTAATGTCCCACAGCTGGGCAAAGGCCTCTCTCCCCCTCTTCCACTCTATTCTTCGCCCCGCCCCGACGTCTATACTGTTGTCCAATCTGGCTCTAGTGTCTTGAAGATCTCATCCAGCACGCTGGTAAAAAGTTTGGGGGAAAAAAGTTTTATGTTACACTTATAATAATATTCAATAACACCAAGAAACCAGTGAAGTGGTTCTAATTAGCAATGACAAAGTGTACTAACAAAAGTACCTCTGGCTCGCACAAACTTCGCTGCTAACTCCATCAGTCGCCGCCGCCGCCGCCTGCCATGCACTTACAACAGATTGTTTTCCGAGTTGGACGGACATCTTCCACCAATCATCGGGTCCGTTGAAAAGGCTCATGACGAAAATATTGACAGAAACAATTGTTAACAATCTATAATATTAACAGTCTTCTTCTTATCGTGTGGAAGAGTTGAATTGTAAGAGCAGTAAATTAAATTATACATATTTTTCAAAAAATTGACCACAGCTATTTTAACAGTGTATTAGACAGATGGCCCTTTCCTCTCTATTTTCTCATTACATAACACCATAACACACACACACACATAATACAACACACCCAAAATACTCATTTTACAGCCAATGGACATCCTCCCCTCATATTTCCCATTTTGTTGTATTAATTTCGTAACCATTTACTGCCTATTTTAATAATTGAATATTTTTACCCATTTTCATGATAAGGTCGCAAAGTAAGAGTCCTTAATTGGCCTATGTTCAACCATATTTTTAAGTTATAATATAAATAATGTTATCGTGCTGTGAATCAGTTCCCAAATAAAAATAAATAAAGATAAAAGTAATATATTAATCCTGGAATGTTTCAAGCAAGCACGAGGCGTGCGTGGCGCAACTTATTACAACAATTTATTACTTACGGTTGTAGCTATTTCTACGAGGTAGATACATAAATAATTTACAAAACGAACAAAAATAGCGTCACGCCATTTTTCCTTGCGGGGTGGCACAGGCACAACTGTGCCCACTTTTAGCCAGTGATTCAATACTTCATTTTGCGTGATAAAATCCATCGCGTGCAAGCCCATCGCCGCAGATAAATAATTTAAATAGAACAATAATAAGTAAAATATTTTCCTATTTAATTTCAGATCTAAAATGACGTTCATAATGAAAACCGCTCTTTTAGCTACGATTATATCAGCAAGTCTCGTGTGTGCCAGTGCCAATCCAAGTGATCTCCAAACATCGCCTGACCCGCATGTTGTACAAGTTCGAAATGAGCACCAAACCCGGGTAAGTTGAATATAACAATCATTATATTTATTATATTCAATCATTACATTATTATCTAGACGGACAAAAAAGGAAAACAATATAATAAGTAAGTATACATTCATTAAAAACCATGCCCCATATCTCTCATGTAAGTATTTACATAATAAGTAGTCATGATGATGATTCTTCATTTCCAATTGCAAACAAGTAAGTCTCGCTGATTAAAAAACATATTTTATTATTTGTTTCGTTGTGTTGACCAGTTACACAAAAATAACTAATGCCCGATTTCACCAACAGTTAGGGGACACTTAGCTCTTTTTCTTAGCTGTCTAACGATTGTTTCCAAGGCCAGCCCCTTAAATTTAGGGGTTCGTTAGTAGCTTAGATGTCCATTAAGCTTAGGTCAAAGCAAAACAACCTTTGGTGGCCTTTGAAAGGAAATAAAGTGTCCCCCAAAAGATAGGAGTTGTTGGTGAAATCGGCCATACGTATTACATTTCCAGTCAAAACCTAGCATCTCCATCGTGGGCAACCACTTCGTGCTCAATGGCCAACGACTCCAGATTCTGTCTGGGTCGTTGCACTACTTCAGGCTGCCCGCTGCTTACTGGCACGATAGGCTTCTCAAGCTGAAGGCCGCTGGACTCAACACTGTATCCACGTTAGTTTATCCATGTTTTTATTTGGGTTTAAGCAGGGAACGAACAAAGGAGCATCCTAGCTCAAGTGATGAGCACCGACAGGCAGGGCTTAGTAGAGCGAAATCAAGCGAGCGGCATGCGGCATGAAGAAAGAAAGACTGTCTTAAACATTGCTTAATGGACGAATACGAACTCTTCAACTAACCAACCAAGATAGACGTTTGTATTGTCTAGGACGCGTACAATCGTAACGATAATATAGTAGTACAATTTGTGGGGGGAAATTAGGGGCGCTGCTCTACAAAAGGTGGAGTAGTTTTGTTTTCGAATTGTATTGCTTAAGTAGATGCTAGCCATGAAAAATGTATAATAAGTTTTAAACTTCGAGGAGGCAGGCAGTCAGCCACTTTTTTGGCCAAAATTTGATCTTTTTCAAATAATGCTTCAATGGTTGACTTTATGACAAGAATGTCTATGAGAAGAATAAAGATGATAAAATTTCAATTATTATTTGCATTGGTATCTACTCTGTATGTCCTATAGTTACAAAGTGGCAAGCGGGAGAAAATTGTATATTTGCAAAAAACACCAGCATAAACAATACAAATCGAAAACAAAACTACTCCACCTTTTGTAGAGCAAAAACCCCTAATAACTGGGTTACAGCGGCAACACCACAGATTAGATAATAAGTAAATATTTACTGGCAATACCTTCGGGTATCGGGCATGATTTATTTCACCGCAACTGAAATGGGTTTATTGTTATATTGAAAGCTAATAGAACGAAGTTATATCAGGTTGTTGTCTCGTCACCAGGTACGTTGAATGGAGCTACCATGAGCCAGAGCCGCGACAATACAACTTCGAGGGAGCCCGTGACGTTGCAAGTTTTGTTAAGTTAGCCGCTCAAGTGGGGCTACATGTGTTGCTGCGGCCAGGCCCCTACATTTGTGCCGAACGGGACTTGGTGAGCTGAGCAGTTCAGAGTTTGAATCAGCTTTAGCTCCGCTACGTCAGACAAACTTCTTTAAGAGACAGACACTTACCCTGAGTTGCACGAAAGGATTTTGAAAAATGTTGTCCCTTAACTAATTTATTGGAGAGAATCTCATTGGATTGTCATTTGTTTCTAATGCTAAGTAAGTATGCTTACAAAGGGCTTTTGGGTAAAGTTGGCGTCCTTAGAGTTTGGTAGATTTTGAGTTTTGGCTCAAAGTTGTAAATTTTGAAAGAGCAATTGAAAATAAGCTAATCTTACTATGGAATACATATAGCTAAATTATTTCGGGGCTGAGATATCAGACTTTTTAGTTTTTTTCAGTACAGAAAGAGTTACATTGAAGCTCTTATTTTCTCAGCTTCAAAATAGTTACAGAGCAATGCTTTCTCTTTAAATACCTTTGGATTTAGGTGGCTGCGAATTAAAAAAATACGCCAATGGCCCATAGTAAGTTACCCAATCCCCTTTATTTCGTGCAACTCATATCAGGGTTAGTCATACAAGCTAGATTGCCCTTTTGTCATGCACGTAGCGATCCTTAGCTTCAGGAAGGGACAATATTTAGGTGCAACGATTTTGAACACGAGTGAACAGTAATTATTAACCTTTCGATACCACTCGAACTTTACGCCATGGCATTAGAG
Organism: Argyresthia albistria; assembly: GCA_963457715.1. NCBI lineage: Eukaryota > Metazoa > Arthropoda > Insecta > Lepidoptera > Argyresthiidae > Argyresthia > Argyresthia albistria. The sequence continues at coordinate 7,106,717 of OY735257.1, read as the reverse complement.
TTCAAATACTCTTGACAACTCCATACTTTATACGGAGTTGTCAATTTTTCTATCGTCTGTAAAATGTTCCTTCAAATCAGTCTTGTTCCATATTTAAATGGAAAATGCATTTTGAAACTCATTTACGCCAAAGACCAAAACGACTGAAAGACTGGCTTGCAGTTATAATAGAGGTATATGTATACAGCAGTGTGTTAAGCCAAGTTTGAGTTCGTAAATTAATTAAAGTATACCTCAACAATATATTAACCTTCCTTTACTTTAGGATGCATCACGTTAAAGGTCAGATTCTACGTAACTATTCATTTAATCTATTATTTTATTTATTTATTTATTAATTTATTTATTTCTCCACTTTACATCTAACTTTACAGGATTTACCTAATGCGATAGATGAACATATCCATACTTTTCTATTAAAAAAAGAAGAGCCTGTATCTATTATATCTGTTTCAGGGAGGATTTCCATATTGGTTGTTTCAAAAATATGAAGACATACGTCTGCGAACAACAGATACCGGTGAGTATTAATTATAATAGTTTTTTTTTAAATTTTCAATATTTCTGAAATATACTATTACTATACTATTACTATTTTATAGTTACTATTATTAGTGTTACGTTTGGTCCTACTATACGGTTTTATAATTATCCATTGGAACATATTTGTTATTACTTGCAGATTTTATCAACGAAAGCACTACATGGATGGCCAGACTTTTCAAGGAATTGAAACCACTTTTGCATGGTAATGGAGGACCAATCATCTTAGTGCAGGTTAACATAAATTTCATAACACGTCCAGCCAAAACAAACTCTTTCATCGCCATTATCCCGGATTTCATTTTCTGTATCTAATCTCCTCGATTATTATGCTGTAGCTGGATAAGCAACAAGGGCGTCACGCCATTTTACATAAGAGGTGGCAGCAGGCACAGTTGTATTTTACATAAGAGGTGGCAGCAGGCACAGTTGTATTTTACATAAGAGGTGGCAGCAGGCACAGTTGTATTTTACATGAGAGGTGGCAGCAGGCACAGTTGTATTTTACATAAGAGGTGGCAGCAGGCACAGTTGTATTTTACATAAGAGGTGGCAGCAGGCACAGTTGTATTTTACATAAGAGGTGGCAGCAGGCACAGTTGTATTTTACATAAGAGGTGGCAGAAGGCACAGTTGTATTTTACATAAGAGGTGGCAGCAGGCACAGTTGTATTTTACATAAGAGGTGGCAGCAGGCACAGTTGTATTTTACATAAGAGGTGGCAGCAGGCACAGTTGTATTTTACATAAGAGGTGGCAGCAGGCACAGTTGTATTTTACATAAGAGGTGGCAGCAGGCACAGTTGTATTTTACATAAGAGGTGGCAGCAGGCACAGTTGTATTTTACATAAGAGGTGGCAGCAGGCACAGTTGTATTTTACATAAGAGGTGGCAGCAGGCACAGTTGTATTTTACATAAGAGGTGGCAGCAGGCACAGTTGTATTTCTAGTTAGATATGGATATTTATTTAATTTTTGTTGTGCATTATAGGTAGAAAACGAGTACGGTAGTTACGGCGATGACCATAAATACATGGAGGCGGTACGAAATATAATTCACCCTCACGTAGGTGACGACGCCTTACTCTACACCACTGATGGGGCCGGGTGGAACTTTTTTACCAACGGATATGTGAATGACACTCTTACTACCATCGATTTTGGTGCAGGTAATACGGTATTTAGTTTTCATGAATCAATAAATATTTATATTTATAATATGAATAGAGTACAGTGAAAGCATGTTTGTCAAGTTTAAATGTTGTCACAAGGTTTTCAAAATTCAAACCTACCAGATCAAGAAATTTCTCACAATAAAGGAATAAAAAATTCGTTAGATTATATACTAACGGCGTTGTCAATTTTACGGCGACAGACACTGCACAATTGAATCAATTACAATTCTGCTCATATAATGTAATTCAAACATGTAGTAATTTTATTGGATGACTATGATAGTGCCGAAATGTGGTCCTTACAGTACGCGTATTTCTGTTTCCGTACCCAATTCGTCTCCTTGTCGAGACTAAATCAGTACGTTTAAGTAAATTAATTTATGTCCCGTAAACGTATCGATTTCATTCCCTTGTGTTGACTAAAACAATAGGTGTTTTTAGGGTTCCGATCCTTAAAAGGAAATAAAAGGAACCCTTATAGGATCAGTTTGTTGTCCATCCGTCCGTCTGTCACCATCTTTTACACCAAGAACGCGTGAACGTATCAAGCTGATACCAATTGTTAACATAAATAACATTATTTAACATAAAGCTGTAAAAAAATCAACCTTCTAGGTTAACGCAATCGAACGCTACGGCTTACGACTGATTATGCTGTAAAATTGATGGATTTTCATAGTTATCGCAATGGACCCAAAACCTTTAGGGTACTTCCCATAGACCTGCAATCATGAAATTTGGCACAAAGTAAGGTCTTATAGCACAAGTAAAGGAAAAAATCTGAAAACTGCAAATTTCTGTTTTTCTACAAAAATATTCAATTTGGTTTACATGGATGACATCATACTTTAGTTTTTTATGTGGAAACCTAATTACACGTTTAACGCTCTCAAAGTATGATCGGAACCCTTGATGCACAAGTCCTAATCGCGCTTGACCGTTTATTTTAATTAAATGAAATGAAATTTATTTTATTTCACTTAAATCATAAATACAAAATGATTGAACGGCCCACTAAACTAGGTTATGACCTGTGTTTTAGGAGCCAGGTCCTCTCATAATGATTTCGTTTATATAAACATGCTTACAAGTAATTTTCCCATGCTTAAAAACATTATAAAATACATTTTAATTAATTAATTAATAAACATAGTTTAAAATATGTGGTGTCTGATTTATCAGACAAGATCAGTAAAGAAGAAACTTGCAATATCAATATCCGCCCATATAAATATAGGTACCGCACTCAGCTCTGAGGAATGTCTCATCTCGTCACAATGACGGTTTCTATCAAATCTGACGGTTTCACGCGCTTAGGATTGCTCTTAGAGCTGAGAGTGGTATATCTACATCTATAGAATGCTTCAGAAATAGACTATTTATGGCTCATAATTTCAGGAGCAAACGTGGTGGCTCGTTTTGCTGAGCTTCGTCGCTTCATGCCTACGGGTCCGCTCATGAACTCGGAGTATTACCCCGGGTGGCTGACCCATTGGGGCGAGAAGTTCCAACGGGTCGACACCGGCCTTGTGGTGAAGACTTTGCGGGACATGCTTCAAGAGGAGATCAACATCAACTTCTATATGTTCTTCGGGGGAACCAATTTCGAATTCACTTCTGGTATATCTTATGACACGTTCTGGGAGGCAAGCACTTGTGCCTTCATATTGTTTCAGTATTTAAAGAATTTTGCTTTATTTGGAATTTTGAAAGTTATATAGTAATATTGGTTGTTCGTTGTCACTAATCAGGGGAATCGTGAAGGGCTGTGGAATTATTTGCAGATGTGAGCAACTATCTCCCATGCCTCCTATTCTTAGCTATTATGACTTGTCGACTTCGGTGATGATGATGATGCTGAAGTTCTTTGATATGTTATGGAGATATTTCAAATTCATCTTTGAACCTTAGAAGAGGAGATAGAAACAAAAGGAATATTATAGAGACACAATGATTTGTATTATAATTATAACCTCACTGTAATTTCAGGTGCGAATTATGGGAGTTTTTATCAGCCAGACATTACGTCATATGATTATGACGCACCATTAAACGAAGCAGGCGACCCGACTCCCAAGTATTTTGCTATCCGAGAAGCTATAGCCCAGGTAACGCTACATCAGTGTATCTTATATCAACCATTAGGTACGATGCGATTTCTCAGTGTGAACCTAATATTTGGTCAAATCTTACAGTTTTTCCCGAAAGTTAATGACATTCAACCGCCATCAGAGACTCCCAAGCCCAAGGGAGCCTATGGCAAGGTGAAACTAACTGCCCAGCTTCAACTGCTGTCTCGCGACGGCCGAGAGGCATTAGGAAGACGTTATGGATCCTTCCAGAATGAAAATCTGCCCACATTTGAATACTTACGGCAGAGGTCTGGCTTCGTATTATACGAGACTACTTTAAATGAGATTTCGGGCGACAGTGCTGCAACGACGATACTACAAGTCGTGAAGCCACGGGATAGGATTTATGTATTTCTAAATGGAGTAAGTTCATAAATGCCTTTTTACGGTAACAAATACAATGTTGGCAATACACACAAAAGTAACATGGGTTTAATTAAAATAAAAATTATTTATTCCAGAACCTACAAGGAATCCTGAGTCGACAGGACAGAATACATGAACTAGCAATGAAAATTAATAAAAATGAAAGCTTGTTGTCGTTACTCGTTGAGAATCAAGGACGTATCAATTTCGGTCCCCATTTGCACGACAAAAAGGTGACTAAACAGCTGATGACAATTATCGAGTATCTGCGTCATTGATTTACAAAACATGCATCCATTTATATTATCGGTTTATCTTTTATCATAGGGCATTCTCAGTCCTGTTAAACTGGATAAACAGATATTGACAGGGCCGTGGACCATAACAGGATTTCCCCTTGAGTCGGTGAATGTATCTCGAAGCAATGTGGATACGAATCATCCTGTGTTGTACGAGTCACTCTTTACGATCCCGGATGGAGAAGAGGCCAAGGACACTTACATAGACCCTAGAGGCTGGGAGAAGGTAATTCATTATAAGTCGGTTTGATTATGTTCACACAATAAAGAATTTTAACCAATAAGTTCTTTGTTGGTCTCTTAAAATAAAATAAAATGTATCGTCTTCCCCTCTGATAACTGAATACACGGCGGTACCCTTTTTTTACTTGTGTAACAGTACAGTGAGCTTAAGAACAGTGCACCGCTAATGTTTGCAATTCCAGGGTTACATCTGGATCAACGGGTACAACTTGGGCCGGTACTGGCCCAGCAAGGGCCCGCAGGTCACGCTGTATGTGCCGGGCGTGTGGCTGAGAGCTGCGCCAGCGCACAACCACCTTCAGATCCTCGAGTTGGAAGCCCCTGCGCCAGACCTCTCCGTGAGCTTCCTAAATCACGCCATACTAAATTGATTGATACATTGATTAAAGTTTGGCAGAATATTTGCTTGTTGTTTTTCAATACCTAATACAAAATATCCCAAAAATAATTATTAGGAGAAAACGGTTTTCTTTTTATGAAAAGTGTTATAATAACTCCGTTGTTAACAACTATTAACACAGAAAGGTCTGACTATAAATTATACAACATTTGAATAAAAAGGTACCTATTGTGTGTTTTTTTGTCTCTTCACATAGCGTGATTGTATTTTCGTTGCCGTTATTTATCGTGCCGTTAGCAACAGGTTACGGAGATTGGAATTAATTATAGGATGCTGGGAGTTCAATGATCGATAATACCTAACATAAGTGATATGACCGATCAACGAGTGCACTGACTGAGTCCGAAATTCTGATTCAGAAGCACACTCTGAAATTCTGAAATACAGTTAAGTGAAGTGTGCTTCAGAATTTCAGACGTTCTGGTCAGTATATCTTATAGCGGCCATTCTACGTCGAATTATGCGGCGCTTCGTGAACAAAAGATTTCCTTTGGCAGGATTAATCTGTAGGTCCAACGGTCAAAATTATGCATTTAAGAAGTGGAGCCATTTGGAATTCTGATGCAGGGGAAAAAGGGAGAGGGGCAAAGTTTGTTTGAACAAAAAAAAAACTATGATGCTGTAATTTGGCAGGCAGGTAGTTTTAAAGATCCAGGACGTAAGTACAGGATAAATATTTTTTTATTCTGCCTCCTCGAGGGGCAAAAAGGTCAGTTTGCATGAAATACAAAAAAAAACTTTACCTATGGAGCTGTAATTTGACAGGTAGGTAGTTTAAAGATCTAGACGCAAGTTTTTTTTTTTTAGAAATACTGCCCCAGGGATCCCTGCCAAATCCTGCATCCTTTTTGCAAGCCTGCAAGGGGCAAAATAATAATAATTTAGGAATGCTGCCCTAAATGATGTCATCCGTGGGACCCTTTCTAGCGCGGGCTTACCATCTATCCTAGAACCGCCAGGTATAGTCCGCGACGATGGTAAGAGGCCCGACGGAATGATACTCATTCCGTGGCAGCATGGGAGTCGATGTGACACACTGGCACCATCCCATGGCCGGTGCTACGGCGGACTCTGCGGTGGGTCTCAAACGGCGCAAATATGCCGCCCTTGGGGAGGGCTACATATTTGTGCCGCTTGGCGTGGAGACCCTCGGGCCGTGGGGGGCCCGACGCTCGGCGAGTCTTTAAACTACCTGCCTGCCAAATTACAGCTTCATAGGTCAAGTATTTTAATTTTGCCCATACAAACTTTACCCCTCCCCCTATTGCCCCTGCATCACAAATCCAGGTGGCTCCACTTCTTAAATGCATCCTTTGGACCTACAGATCAATCCTGCCATAGGACATCTTTTGTTCACGAAACGCGGTATATTGCGAATTTAGTTGAATTGTGCCCATTATGTTGAATCGTAAAAACGATGAGCCTCAAAATACGTAGTGGCTAAACGTCGAACGTTGCGAAGGACGCGCCGAAAATGGTTTGGTACTTTTCGCCTGAAGTACACTAACCGGCAATAGGATGACCGTAATATTGATATCAGACCGTGTGTAGAAAATAGCTGATAATATTTATTCTGAATTAAAAGAGCCTTCCGATATTGGGCAGCCAGCCTTGCCTTGCCTGGCCCGAATAAAAACATACACGAATTCAAAAGGTGTAGGCTATTCTGAAAGTAACACGCAAATAAACTACTGTTAGAGAGATAAAGGCGTCCTAGTAAAGGTCCTATTCATTCCTGGTTGCTACCGAGCCGATTTTTTCTAACTACCACGCACGCGCATTTAGGAACTAGAACACGGAACAAACAACCAATGATAAATACAGTAGCATACCCAGAACACGTGCGAAACCGGCCAAGCCAACTTCGTGCGGTTGAAATGCTTCTAGTAGAGCGTGACAGGGCTATGATTTCGGCCGCGTGCGACAGGGACCAGGCTAGGTGGTGTTGGTGCTAAGTTCACAGTGGATGATAAGCAGGCCGGGTGTGAGGTAAGGGAGGGCCGAGGCCGCGGCGCGGTCTGTCGTCGTGGGGTCGCCGGCAGCGCTGGACTGTTCCCCGGCTCGGAGACGTAATACCACGTGGTCGGTGAAACAACCTGAAAACTACGTAAGTACACGATGTTTCCATTTATTCGATCTAGGGTGATATGCTTGAAGGTGGATAAAGGGCTGGTAAATGTTCTTCAGCTGGAATATTTTTATGACAACTTTAATAATCCTGTGTTAGGTACCTATAAGTACATAGGTGTTTTTGTTTATAGTTATAATCGGTAAGTATTATAAGTTAGAGAGCTCCGTGGTCTAGTGGGTTTCATGCTTGCTATCTCGCGCAGGATATGCAGATTCGAATCCCGGTGCTGACCATGTACCAATAAGATAAAAATCATTTATCGTTAAACGGATGTTCTAACGGTGATGGAAAATATCGTGAGGAAACCTTCATTACTCCAAAAGATATACTATATGTTAAAAAAATGTAGCTGTGGCGATGGGCTTGCCAACTATCACGCAAAATGGAGTATTGAATCACTGGCAAAAAGTGGGCACAGTTGTGCCTCTGCCACCCCGTATGAGAAAAGGTGTGACGCTATGTTATGATAAGTTATGTGGGTCGGGCAAGTAATGTTAAGCGGGGTCCAGAATTGTTGAACGTTTTCTGGCGAGGTCCAGAAAAAAAATGTGCTTCGGTACAACATTTTGATTTTTGACTATACTTTTAGACGGTGCAGGGTAATAATCAGAAGTATTAGTATGTATATGTAGGATGTTTACAAAACGGGGAATCATTATCGGAAAAAAATTCGCTTGGTTAGCAAGTCGACTACCGGGATCTTTATTATATGAACTCAAATGGTGGCGTAGGTAGGCCCGGAAAAATCACATGGCTGTCGACTAAATTTCTGTTCCTGCAGCTGAGTGTGCTGTGTAAAAGTGCACCTGAATTATTGCACCTTAATTTTAAAAGATGTCAAAGTAGTAATCGAAATAGTTTACATTACAGCTCTAATCTAAGTAGTATACATACCTTCCTCTTACCGTTTATCATCTGTAATTAACGGAAATAAACCTTCATAACTAGGTATTGTATTATTCCCTTGACCATGATTTGATTGATTAATGTTAGGTTGGTACTACTTGGTATTGGTATAATGGCTTGTTGATGTTGCTGTGGTGTTAGTTTTGATTTATTTATTTTTTAATTATTTTTTTTTTCCTTGAAGTGATTTTTATTGATATGTATATACAATTAACTTACTACTAAAAACAATTAAATTAAATAAAAAATATCCTTAAGGTCACCGCCGCCGTCGAGTGGCAGGGTGCCCAACATGCTGGCACCATTACCTCGCTGTATCGCTATGCTAATTCGCTGAGCGAGGTAGGTGCCAGCTCTAGAATCACCTGACGCTTCGACGAGTCTCTTTGCAACCTCCCGACTCTCCCGAGCGTCGGTCGCCCACGGCCGGCCCGAGGGTCTCTACGCCAAACGTTTTGATTGATGTTTATATCAAAGTATGTCACTCACTACACCTACATACAAAAAATATATAAATAACTAAGTATATTCACAATCATAAACTCTATCTTTGTTAACACTTTCTGTATATCTGTTTTGTGGAGTACAATAATGAAATAACGAAACATCACGCTTTACTCATGCAACTTTACCAAGTTATTTTTTAGGGTTCCGATCCTTAAAAGGAAAAAAAGGAACCCTTATGGGATCACTTCGTTGTCCATCTGTCCGTCCGTCAGTCCGTCCGTCCGTGTGGCAAGACCTTTTATAATTGAGAAAGCGTGGACGTATGAAGATGAAGCTGAAAATATCAATTTCTCAGGTCTGTAGCTCTGTAGTCGCATATACTGTGAAAAATCAACCTTCTAGGTCAACGCAATCGGACACTACGACCGTTTATGCTGTAAAGTTGTTGGATTTTCATAGTAATCGCAATGGACCCAAAACCTATAGGGTACTTCCCGTTGGCCTACAATCATGAAAGGTACAAAGCAAGGTCTTATAGCACAAGTAAAGGGGAAATCTGAAAACTGTGATATTTTTGTCTATCTGCAAAAAATAATAATAATTGTTTTACATGGATGACTTCGTACTTGATTTTTTTATGTAGAAACCTAATTAAGTACGACTGTTACGACACGAGACGTAACTATCTTCAAGTGTGATCGGAACCCTTGGTCCGCGAGTCCTACTCGCACTTGACCATTTATTTAAATAGTTTCCTATATTTGAAGTGACCCTCCCCCCACAGACAGCTTTAGAGATTCTGTCTGGTTACATACCAAGGTACTTAATTAATTTACAGGCTTAAATTACATTGACACCTTACTGACACAGACATTCTGGCCTGACATATCTATACCTACCTACGCCATTGAAGAAGATCTATGTCGATGATAAGGCGTATAGTTGTAAATAGGTACCTACCTAGCTAACCTATACCACAGAAGAGATAATAGTACTCACAGGAACCTAACTTAAGACCTTGCCTAGGCAAAAACAGCCTTTAGCAAAACACAAATCGCTCGGAATTATGAGTATTATTGCTATCTATAAGTTTTTTCACTCGTTTGTTTATCACGAGTGTCAGTCAGCGTGACTTCGAAAAGTTAGAGGGGGGGGGGGGGAACAATGTTTTCCACTTTAAAAGGGTCTGTCTCCTTAACGATTTACTTTGAGGAAAAATGGTTTCAGGAACCTCAACGTCATTTTTAAAGACCTATCTATCAGGTTTGTTGAAAAAAAAATTGGTTTCAGTTCCATGTATGGAGAGCCCCCCTTAATTTTTATTCGTATATTTCGTATATATTTATTGCACATATCAGAAAAAAACACAAACAATACAGAAAAGGCATGAACACTTATCTCTAAAAAGAGATATCTTCCTTAAATGTTTGTATGAAAATCGTAAAGCGGTTCACAGAATACATCTACATACTTACTTACCAAGTTTCAACTGCGTCGTCCTAATAGTTTTGGAATAAAGTTGCTGTGACATAAGGACGGACGGACAGACGGACAGACAGGCAGACTTGAAGAAACTATAAGGGTTCCTTGTTTCTCAACGGAACCCTAAAAACGCTTAGCGTAATTTTGTTCTTATAGAAGCCTTTTTCCACAGGATAAGAAAGGTTCAGTTACGTCCCGTATAGCCAGCTAGTATTTCAACACACTGCACTTCTAAGTTACGGGTTATTATTAGGAGGGAAAGGTACATAAAACCCTATAAAAACATTACACAGCGTTACGCTTTTCCCCATAACGGGGTGCCCGGTGCACAAAATTATGACCACTTGTAGTAGTTATTAAATACCTATTCCTTTTTATGTGACAGGGGGATAGCCTCATGATGTTTTCAAAGTGATGTACTGTTGGATATAAATGAAATTGGAGTCACCCGAGAGATACGGCAATGTTGTTGTCGTATAGTCGACGTCAAAGATATCTTTACATTTAATCAGTTTACACACAGTATGACAAATACTCAATTACAAAGCATGTGACAGTTTTATCTTTTTAATCTATGCTCCAAAGTTATGTTTACGACCTTTCTTACACAGAATCATTGGCGCATATTGTGACAAACATAATATTGAGTATTGACACATTGATATTTACGTTAAAAGAAACCCTTGAGATCTCACGTAAATGAATTAACGCAAAATGAGAAACTACTTTGTTAGTGACATCATTCTGAGCAACTTTCATTATGAAACCGATTTGATCAGAGCAACTTTATTTTTCACTTCCCAGTACATTTTGGCCTGAGTGGATCAGCTGATTTGTATGGAGAAGTGAAAAATAAATGTAAAGATATTTATGGAACACTCAATTGTAAAGATATCTTTGACGTCGACTGTACAAGCCGCTAATGGGGTTATTGTGTGCTATGTCATATTCATATACCAGCTTTCCAATGATCTTTTGCCACGCGGTGACAGATGTAATTAACGCTTGAAGACCTGATGAATGAAAGGTCTGTGTGGATCAAAAATGACATTAAAATTATAATTTTATATATCCTATAGGGGAAATTAAGTTCTCATCCCCTTGCAATAGACATTAATTGACGTCTTGGTAGTCACTGTCAAAGTCACACACTATATAGTGCTTCTGCGAGTCGTAGAGTTACTCATCAGCCAAAAGATCGTCGTACTTCCATAGTGCCACCCTCAGAACAATAACTAAAGCAGTACCACTGTCGCTTCACCCCAAATCCGACGTTTACTCGGGGGGGGGGGGGCTGTAAACGTCACTCATCAACCAAAAGATCGCTGAGCTATGCTATTGTATCGGTTGCAGGATGTCCAGCAAGGAGTTGTGTTGCGAGGTGGGGCCTCCGTGCTCGCTGGTGCTGGCAGACGGCTCCGTCTTCCCAGGGAGGAGCTTCGCGGCACAGCCTCCCGTCGAGGGCGAAGTAGGTAAGAAATACGGCGACTTTCTGACTTTTGCCACTGTATGCCGTGTATGTTTTTAGGGCTCGTTGCAATCTAGAGATCGGGACTCGATTTATTTGGATATATAATTTGGCCTTAAGTTTTCTTCTGCGATAGTACACTTCCTGAGCAAGTCCGATCCCCACTTGACCTACTTATTTTATTTATGTCATTTTCGGAAAGCTTAACAACTTTTTTCAGATACTTCCGCAAATAAATAAAACTAAGAAACAGGCGGTTTATTAAGATGAAGGTGCTTATCAATTAGCATGGATCGTCGAAACCGCCACGCAGAACAACGGTATATCGGTCAACAAAGCGCTAAACTTACAGTTGAATGAACTTTACAAAAGTGTTCTACAAATAGAATGAATAGGCATTTGCATATCAGTTGTTAGGGTTCCGTCCCCTATTACTAAGACTCCGCATATTATATTATCATATCTTATTCGCGATATCTCTTACCGTAGTAGTCGTCGGATCGGACCTTCATGTTTTATTATTTTTTGTTCTTAAGTTTTCTTCTACGAAGGTACGGAACCCTTAGTATGCGACCCGCGCTTAACCGGTTTCCAGTCTTATTTCGCACCCACTCGACTCATATCCAATTAACCTTTGCAGTGTTCCAGACGGGTATGGTGGGGTACCCCGAGGCTCTCACGGACCCATCGTACCACGCTCAGATACTCGTGCTCACCTACCCTCTGGTGGGCAACTACGGAGTGCCGGATGAGGAAGAGAGAGACGAGTACGGGCTGCCCAAGTAAGTGTCGGATGACCCTTATATTCCTGACTACCAAGGGGGCAATTCTGGTGCTATCATGATTATTCATGATCGTCGAAATACCGATTCGAGATACCGAATATGTCCATCGAAACCAAAAAAGCTATCCTTACAACCAACCGAGATATCTCGAACCATTTTCGATCAAAGTAAAGTAAGTAAGATTTATAGGTTGGTACTAAACTACTCACCTCGTATCGTTTAATATCGAACAAAACTGTACCGGAACAAATGACTGATCTATCGTTCAATCTATTTCCTATCTACTTCAAAGGTGGTTCGAGTCGAGTCGAATATGGACAGCGGGGCTGATCGTCGGCGAAGTATGCACTCGCGTGTGGCACTGGCGCGCTCGGAAGTCTCTGGGGGCTTGGATGTCTTCACAAGGAGTGCCTGGTATGTGCGGTGTGGACACCCGGGCGCTGACTGTGCGCCTCCGCGCCGGAGTCACCTTCGGACGCATCGTGCAGGGCGCTCCGCCGACAGGCCCTGAGCGACCGTTCTCGGACCCTAATGCGAGGAATTTAGTCGCTGAAGTCTCGATTAAGGTCAGTACCTAATCTACCCTACAAAAATGTTTGAAGACTGGGAATATTTTCACCCACAGCACAAGCAGGTTCAAAATATTTAAGCAAGAGTTAACCGTACTGTGAAACTAGCTGAACTGCGATGATTCGTAAAAATTTCACCTTTTGTTTCAGGAACCAAAAATATTTAACGAAAATGGGAAATATACAATTTTGGCCATTGACTGTGGACTCAAGTACAACCAAATTAGATGTCTAGTCAAAAGGGACGCCAAAGTTATATTAGTGCCATGGAACCATAACCTGGACCCCAACAGCTTTGATGGCTTGTTCATCAGCAATGGTCCTGGAGACCCTGTCATGTGCAAGAAAGTAGTCGATAACATACAAGGCGTACTCAAAAACAAGCAAGTCAAACCAGTCTTTGGCATTTGTCTTGGACATCAACTGCTGTCCACCGCCGTTGGATGCAAAACCTACAAAATGAGGTAAAGTATCTTAATAGGTGATAAATGTGTTATAGAAAATATGTATAAGTACCTACCCATTTCCACAATTATGTGTTATCCTACTAACGTACATATTTTTTCGGTTTCAGCTACGGAAATCGTGGACACAATTTACCGTGCACTCATAGTCAGACCGGAAGATGTTTCATGACATCCCAAAATCATGGCTATGCTGTCGACGCTGAAACCTTGCCCAATGGATGGGAAGCCCTGTTCACTAACGAAAACGATAAAAGCAATGAAGGAATCATTCATGAATCTCTACCATTCTTTAGCGTCCAGTTTCACCCGGAACACACAGCGGGCCCGACCGATCTTGAGTGGCTCTTCGACATATTCGTGGACTCAGTAAAATTATACAAAAATAACAACAGCTGCAATGTCAAAAACATGATCACTGAAAAACTCACATTCGTCCCAACTATTCAGGAACGACCGAAAAAAGTATTGATATTAGGATCTGGAGGTCTCTCTATCGGTCAGGCCGGGGAATTTGACTATTCGGGTTCCCAAGGTGTCAAAGCCATGAAAGAGGAGAAAATACAGACAGTTTTAATAAATCCAAACATCGCAACAGTGCAAACATCTAAAGGTCTAGCCGATAAAGTCTACTTCTTGCCTATAACCCCCGAATACGTGGAACAAGTCATCAAAGCAGAACGACCAACAGGAGTTCTACTAACGTTCGGAGGACAAACTGCTTTAAATTGTGGGGTTGAACTTCAGAAAAGCGGTGTATTTGAACGATACAATGTTAATGTATTGGGAACGCCTATTCAAGCAATAATAGATACCGAAGACAGGAAAATATTTGCTGAAAAGGTGAATGCTATCGGAGAGAAAGTTGCCCCTAGTGCAGCAGTATCGACAGTGGAAGAGGCACTTGCTGCCGGAAAACTTATTGGATATCCAGTAATGGCACGTGCGGCTTTTTCACTTGGAGGTCTTGGATCAGGTTTTGCTAACAACGAAGAAGAGCTAAAAACACTAGCGCACCATGCACTCTCGCATTCGGATCAATTGATAATAGACAAATCCTTGAAAGGCTGGAAAGAAGTGGAATACGAGGTTGTAAGAGACGCCTATGATAATTGCATTACAGTTTGTAATATGGAAAATGTCGACCCACTAGGAATTCATACTGGTGAATCCATTGTAGTTGCACCGAGTCAGACTTTGTCAAACCGAGAATATTACATGTTACGAAACACTGCGCTAAAAGTGATTCGACACTTTGGAATCGTTGGTGAATGTAATATCCAGTATGCTCTGAATCCATATTCGGAAGAATTTTTCATCATAGAAGTAAATGCCAGATTATCGAGGAGTTCAGCCCTTGCGAGCAAAGCTACTGGTTATCCTCTAGCGTACGTTGCCGCAAAATTATCCCTTGGTATACCGCTGCCAGTAATAAAGAATTCTGTTACCGGAGTCACCACAGCTTGCTTCGAGCCCAGCTTAGACTATTGTGTTGTTAAAATACCAAGATGGGATCTTGCAAAATTTTTGCGGGTTAGCAAAAAAATTGGAAGTTCAATGAAAAGTGTTGGAGAAGTAATGTCCATTGGTAGAAATTTCGAAGAAGCTTTCCAAAAAGCTCTACGAATGGTTGATGAAAACGTTAATGGATTTGATCCTTACATAAAAGAAGTAAATGAAAATGAACTTCAGGAGCCAACCGATAAGAGAATGTTTGTCCTCGCTGCAGCACTGAGACAAGGATACTCTGTTGAAAAACTTTATGATTTGACTAAGATTGATGGATGGTTCTTAGATAAACTGAAACACATTATTGACTATTATCAAAAGCTTGAAACGATAAATGGTGCGATTAATGCGGAAATCTTAAAGAATGCAAAACAAATAGGTTTTTCTGATAAACAAATAGCTGCAGCAATCAAAAGTACTGAATTGGCCGTAAGGATATTGCGTGAAGAACATAAAATAGCCCCGTTCGTAAAGAGAATTGATACTGTTGCTGCTGAATGGCCGGCTACTACGAACTATCTTTATTTGACATACAATGGAACAACCCATGACTTGGATTTCCCAGGGGGATTTACGATGGTTTTAGGATCAGGCGTGTACAGAATAGGCAGCTCTGTGGAATTTGACTGGTGTGCTGTTGGGTGTTTAAGAGAACTTAGGAACCAAGGCAAAAAGACCATCATGGTTAATTACAACCCTGAAACGGTTAGTACAGATTATGACATGAGTGATCGTCTTTACTTCGAGGAAATATCCTTTGAAGTCGTAATGGACATTTACAATTTGGAGCACCCAGATGGTGTGGTTTTATCGATGGGAGGACAATTGCCCAATAACATTGCTATGGATCTTCACAGACAGCAAGCAAAGATATTGGGCACATCACCAGACATGATAGATAATGCTGAAAATCGTTTCAAGTTTTCAAGAATGCTGGATCGCAAAGGAATTTTGCAACCTAGATGGAAGGAACTAACTGATCTAGAATCAGCTGTTCTTTTTTGTGATGAAGTAGGGTATCCCTGCTTGGTGCGCCCTTCGTATGTGCTCAGTGGAGCTGCCATGAACGTTGCTCATTCTAATCAAGATTTGGAAGCTTACCTGAAATCTGCTAGTAAAGTTAGCAAAGACCATCCAGTTGTGATATCGAAGTTTATTATGGATGCGAAAGAAATAGACGTTGACGTTGTAGCGGTTGATGGTGTAGTTTTGTGTATGGCTGTAAGTGAACATGTCGAAAACGCAGGTGTACATTCAGGTGACGCAACCCTGGTCACGCCACCACAAGATATTAATGAAGAGACATTGGAAAAAATTCAAGAAATTGCTAGAGTCATAGCTGAAACACTTGATGTATCTGGACCATTTAATATGCAATTGATCGCAAAAGATAATGAACTTAAAGTTATAGAATGCAACGTCAGAGTGTCTCGATCTTTTCCTTTTGTATCTAAAACATTGGATCATGATTTTGTTGCAATAGCAACAAGAGTCATTTTGGGCCTGCCAGTGGAACCAGTAAATGTGATGCGCGGCGTTGGCAAAGTGGGTGTCAAAGTTCCTCAATTTTCATTTTCAAGACTGGCAGGAGCAGACGTGACTCTTGGCGTAGAGATGGCTTCCACGGGGGAAGTGGCATGTTTTGGAGAAAACCGATATGAAGCTTATTTGAAATCTCTAATGAGTACTGGATTCAGAATTCCTAAAAAAGCAATTTTGCTTTCTGTAGGAACATTCAAAGTAAGTACTGAATCTTTAAAACCTAACGATTCTGCCCCTCTGAAAAAATACCTTATTGATTCTAATGTAATACCGTTTTTCAGCACAAAATGGAGTTACTGCCCATTGTCAGGATACTTCATAAAATGGGATTCAAACTATACGCTAGTATGGGTACTGGTGACTTCTATACTGAGCACGGAATAGAGGTGAGTAAAAACTTCATCAAAATTAACATGGATTTAAAACGTGCGTATACTCCCTAGAATCTATTATTTTTTTTAGGTGGAAAGCGTGCAGTGGACCTTCGATCACATTGGTGATCCTGAGGACGACAGGTCTGATGGTGAATTGATGCACTTAGCAGATTTCATGGCTCGACGTCAACTTGACCTCGTCATCAATCTGCCCATGCGAGGAGGAGCCCGTCGAGTTTCGTCCTTCTCTACGCATGGCTACCGCACCAGGCGCCTTGCAGTCGACTATGCAGTACCACTGGTCACTGACGTAAAGTGCGCGAAACTACTAGTGCAGGTATGAAATAAGCTCGCCTTCGTACATATTTTTCTATGTTAAGCTATTTTTATTGTCATGTGAGTACAAGAAAGAAATTACGAATTACGAAATATCTTTGTGAGACGTGAGTTAAAACAAAATTTCTTAAATCCATGCACATGTTTGCGCTACCTATACATCAATCTCTGTGGTTCTGACAGAAATATTTGCCAACAGGCCATGCTCCGATGTGGAGGCATACCACCAATGAAGACACACACCGACTGCATGACGTCACGTAATATTATAAAGTTACCAGGGTTCATTGACGTCCACGTGCATGTTCGTGAGCCCGGAGCTACATACAAGGAGGACTTCTCCAGCTGCACCGCCGCTGCGCTGGCCGGTGGTGTCACCATGATATGCGCGATGCCAAACACAAACCCACCCTTGATCGACCGCACCTCCTATGATTACGTGTCTGCTTTGGCCCGAGTAAGTGCTCGTTGCGATTATGCTCTTTATGTTGGTGCTTCTTCTACAAACTGTGAAACAGCAGTGGAACTGTCATCTCAAGCTGCATCACTAAAGATGTATCTCAATCAGACGTTCACGACACTGACGTTGGATGATATGACTGTTTGGCAGCGCCATCTCCAGAATTGGCCAAAGAAAATGCCGGTATGTGCTCACGCTGAGAGGGAAAAGACAGGAGCTATTATCTTGATGGCGTCTTTGTTGGATCGACCTATACACATTTGTCACCTTGCACGAAAAGAAGAGATAATGATCGTTAAAGCTGCAAAGGAGCGAGGATTAAAAGTTACCTGTGAGGTTTGTCCACATCACTTGTTTCTGAGTACAGCTGACTTAGATCGCATTGGACATGGACGGGGGGAGGTACGGCCTATTCTTTGCAGTCCTGAAGATCAGGCAGAGCTGTGGAAAAATCTCGATGTGATTGATGTGTTTGCAACAGACCATGCTCCTCATTCTGTTGACGAAAAAAATTCTGAAAAGCCTCCACCAGGCTTTCCTGGATTGGAAACAATTTTGCCTTTACTCTTGAATGCAGTTCATGAAGGTCGCATGACAATGGAAGATCTGATAAATAAATTCCATAGAAATCCACGCAAAATATTTAACTTACCTGAACAACCAAATACTTACGTGGAAGTTGATATGGATTACGAGTGGACTATTCCTGCCCAGATGGAATTCACAAAATCTAAATGGACACCTTTTGCGGGAATGAAAGTTTGCGGTGCCGTTCATCGTGTAACTTTACGAGGAGAAATAGCTTATGTTGAAGGACAAATTCTTGTACCTCCTGGCTTTGGACAAAATGTTCGTGATTGGCCGACTCCCAAAAAACAAACATTCCCCGCGTTTGCAGTAGAGAAAGTAGAGAAGACTGATAAAGACAGCCGTCCGAACTCGGCATTGGACCACTCAGCTGAGCTTTCCAGGCTGAGTGATTTCGAAATAGAACAGATTGAACCTACGAAATCTGAAGGTCAATTAAAGCTGAATGTCCACTTTAACGATATGAGGAGTATGTCACCGCTTCCTCAACAAATGGCAAGTAGGCAAAGATGTGACAGCAGCTCCTACTACCCACCAGTAGCATCAGCAGCACAACGCCAGCGCAGTGAATTATATGGAAAGAGTATCCTGACAGTCGACTCATTTACTAAAGACACACTAAACGACATATTCAATCTGGCGCAGTTCATGAAAACTAACGTGAGCAAAGGTCGGTTATTGGATGACATACTTCGAGGAAAAGTAATGTCATCTGTTTTCTATGAAGTGAGCACACGAACTAGCAATAGTTTTGCAGCTGCCATGCAGCGCCTGGGCGGTTCCGTCATCCACACTGATGCAACATCCTCCTCGGCGAAGAAGGGGGAGACATTAGAAGACAGCGTCGCTGTAATGGCTAGCTACTCCGATGTCGTTGTACTGAGGCATCCAGAACCGGGGGCAGTAGCCGTGAGTGTCTTTTTAATTATGATGTTGGTATTTATTAAGTATCTATATGAATAATATTTAAATAAAGGTTCTTATGTTTCAGCGTGCTTCACGACACTGCAGAAAACCTATCATCAACGCTGGCGATGGAGTAGGCGAACACCCAACACAAGCATTACTGGATATTTTCACCATTCGCGAAGAGATTGGTACTGTTAACGGATTGACCATTACCATGGTGGGAGATCTTAAAAATGGGAGGACCGTGCATTCTCTAGCTCGCCTACTGACACTGTATCAAGTGCAACTCCAATATGTCAGCCCGCCGGGATTGGGGATGCCTAAGCACATTACGGAATATGTTGCCTCCAAAGGTATTTCTCAAAAAGTGTTTGACCGACTGGAAGATGTCCTAGCAGAAACTCATGTTTTATACATGACAAGGATACAGCGGGAGAGATTTGAAAGTCAAGAAGAATACGAAAAGGTAAGTAAGGCCAACCAAAAATAATTTGATTGCAAAAGTTTGTTGTAGAAATCTATATGTAAGTAACTCAAATCAACTGCTTACTGACCACTGTTCCCCCGCAGGCTAGCGGTGTGCTCGTGGTGACCCCGCAGCTGATGACGCGCGCGCGCCGCCGCATGGTCGTGATGCATCCACTCCCGCGCGTCGACGAGATCTCGCCGCAGTTCGACTCGGACCCTCGCGCCGCTTACTTCAGACAGGCGGAGTATGGCATGTACGTTCGCATGGCTCTGTTGGCCATGGTGGCTGGCGTCAACCCACTCGTCTAGCCAACATAGACAGATGATGAGGTAGGGTAGCCGCGAACACAGACTGGTAATCCTCTATTCCAATTCTCAGTGCTTGAGCACTTTTGCTCGGGTTGTTCAGAAGATGTTTAGCACAAATTCTTCTAAAGATCTCTGGCTAGCCAAGGATCGCCTGTAAAGAATCTTGAATACCTAATTCACTAGTGTGATTTTGGTGGCGTTCATTCAATAATGTTATTATTTGACGCCTTGGCCATTTCTTGATGCCATTGTTTACGTTTTGTGATACAAACTTCATTTCCATTAAATTTGTAAGTATTTAATGTTCCAAAACTAGATACCTGCAAAAGTGGTACTGGCGGTTTCATACCCATACCACGTCGCGCCATGTTACTTTAGCACTGAGCGAGCTAGCGCCAGTTCCAGGTAAGATATGTCGAGGTACCTAGTGTAATCAGGCAAAAGAATCGGTCAAATTATATTGTGATTATTTGTGATAGGTTTATTGAATAAATACAGTTTTCTTAGAAAAAATCTAGTATGCTTTCAGATTTCTTAAAAACAAAAGCTTTTTGGCGGGGGTGGCAGAATCACTCTGAAAACTATTTACCAAATAAGTAGTGGATTATGATGGATTTTAAATTTTAGGCCATGTACGGTGCGTACCATGCATGTATCACCTAAATGGAAATGTACCTCACACACAACGTAAAGTAGTGTACAGTAGGTACGGGGCCATTTTTTGGCACGTCGGGTCTCGCTCACTCTCTCTCTCCCGCCAACTCAAGCGCCGAGTATCGTACTCGGGTGCCAAAACAATGGCCCCGTACTGTACCTAGTTGTTTACGTGGTCATGAAAAAAGTAATTAATGTTATTTAGGCCCGGTCTTTCATGAGACGGATAAACAGTCAGATAACTTTTTTTGACACTTCATGTACGTGTGCAATGTCAAATGCCTCAGACAAACAGATGAAAAGATCAGCACTTAATCTATTATTAAAATTATCTTCATCTGTGTTCCACTATATTGGAATTTATAGTCAAATATGTGTACCTTCACTTTTCTTTCAACAAGTCAGGAGATTCTAGATGAATTTTTGAACACAAAACTACTGATTCCATTGAATCGATTTGAATGTCTAGTGAATAAACTTTAGTTGGTAACTTCTTAATTACCTATTTAAATATACACTCGCACTTTCCTAACAACGAATTATACAGGGTGTAACAGAAAGGGGTGTACAAGCCGAAAGAGGGTTGTTAGGGACATCATTCTGAACAACTTTCACTATGGGAACGACTTGATCAGAGCAACTTTATTTTTATTAACCCATTACATTTCTGGCCTAGTGCTCAGCTGATCTGTATGTTGAAGTGAAAAATAAAGTTGCTCTAATCAAGTCGGTCCCATAGTGAAAGTTGTTCAGAATGATGTCCCCAACAACCCTCTTTCGGCTTGTACACCCCTTTCTGTTACACCTTGTGTAGGTAGCTTTAAATGTATTCGTACCAACACATTAAAATAATTTATAGAAATATTAACTAAACTAGATCCTAACATACGTTCGTAGTAGTACAACAAAAATCGTAAACAACCCCCAGTGGGTGAGACTATAACTTTGATTCTGTTTCAGACTCTGAATCCATTTCGACAGTTACCTTTAACGATTCTCTTCTCGGACTATCACTGTTCGGGTTCTCCATGTGCACATCCACGAAGGTGAATGCGGGTATACCAGTGTCTGTGGGTGAGTCTTGGTTGACGATGTTCAAATATTTCGGCCTCTTTTTCTTGATCTGCAGTTGCGGGCGGGGATTCTGTTGGCTTTCCCTGCGAGGCACTTTGAAACCTCCTTGGTTGATCAGTTTCCGTTGACAGTCAGCCAGTTTGTCTTGGATGACGTCCAAATAGTCCTTCGCCGAAGCTTCTCCGGAGGCTTCTTGCAGCAGCAGCATACAGAGTCTGTGTGCTTGTTCCAAGTAGACCACAGCTTGTTTCACCGACTCGTACTTCTCACTCGACCGTGCCATCGCAATGAAATGCGGAATAAAAAACTCCAAAACCAAGCGTCGCCTCTCTGGTGCCATTTTCTTTGGTAATATGATCTGCAAATAGAAATATTGATAGACATTATGCGAAAGTTTTGTCACAAAACCCAACACAGCACTTTTAGAATATTATAAAAAAACCGGCCAAGTGCGAGTCAGACTCGCGCACGAAGGGTTCCGTACCATTATCTATATAATTGGAACAAAAAGTAAACTTTAGAATAAACCGACTTCCACAAACCCTATTTGATTAGATTGAGTTTAATACAAACTGTAACCCCTTATCCCCCCCCCCCCCAGGGGAATTAATTTTGTCAAATCCCATATCAGTGCTACCCCACGCTACTAAGGAACCCCTGTACAAAGTTTCATGGCTCTAGGTCCATCGGTTTAGGCTATGCGTTGCCTGCCCGTCAGCCACGCATTGTATTTGTACCTAGTATTGAGCAGATCTGGTGGCCATATGTGGTCTTCATCAGCAGTTCCGCATCACAATATTATGCTTACCATGTGCATTTGCACGAGTTATTATGAAAAACACAAAAATCACTATAGGTCTAATCGGTCTAATTTTCCAAATCGGTCCATCCGTTCAGGCGCTATCGAGGCACATACATAAAAAAAAAAAAAAAACAAACATCCGGACGAATTGTAAACCTCCTCCTTTGGGAAGTCAAAAAACACGTTAATTGTATGGGAGAGCCCCCTTTATATTAAATTTATTTTGTTTTTAGTATTTGTTGTTATAGCGGGAACAGAAATACGTCATCTGTGAAAATATCAACTGTCTAGCTACCACGGTTCATGAGATACGGCCTGGTGACAGACAGACGGACGGACGGATATCTTGAGATTTTAAGGTACTTTCCCTCCAGGGCCCATTCGTTTTTCCACCCTGTATATGTGTGATCTGTAACTGTATTTTTCATGAAATACCCAAAAAGTTTTGTTCAAATTATCATCTTATGTCAGAATAACTTTGTAGCTAGTTGAAAAATAACATTTGAATTGATTCAAAGCTTGCCGCGCTTTTAGGGCCTTTAGTACCTACTAAACGCCGCCGTAAGCAGCACTGTCTACAACCTACTCCTACTGGAAAACGTGAGACACCCATCTACAATTTCCGTACAATGAGGTTCACTCACTCATTATGTCAATGTCATGCAGACTGCAAAACATCATTTCAACGCACCAAAGAGTATTTAATCAAAACATCACTGGCAGCCAAACTTGAAGTGGCCAAAAGGAAAAAATTAATTTCTGTGCTCTGAGATTTGTATGAAAACAAAAGTAATTAAAAACTATTAATTTTATAATTATTTTCTAAAAGTTCTACATAATAAATAGAGACGTCGTAATTCATCAATTAATATTTAAAGTCTTTGTAGAAGTCCGGGGACGACATTGCCATATCATTTAAATTTTGTTTCATTAAAAGAAGGCTTACCTACCAAAACAAAATGGCCTTGGTATAAACTTTTCAAGCGTGTTGTGAAGACGTATCTTGTACCGAGACCACTTTCAATTTGTAATATCTCTCGTATTTCAGTATTTGTGGTTGGTGCGGCAACAGATATACACATTCTGTGAAAATTTCAGCTTTCTAGCTATTACGGTTCGTGCAGGCGGACCCGGTGACAGACGGACGGACGGACGGACGGACGGACGGACGGACGGACGGACGGACAGACGGACAGCGAAGTCTCAGTAATAGGGTCCCGTTTGGCACCCTTCGGGTACGGAACCCTAAAAATGTTCTGTTTTATCTATGTATATTTATTATATTTTTTGTCATAGAAATTAGACACACACATAAACTCACTTACATTTTTATTTATTTCAGTCTCAACCTTTACGGGCCTTTGTTTTTTGGAGGAGGCTTTTCTTCGCTCTTGCATTTGTCGTTGCCTTTCTTTCTTCCACTGGTAATGCTTGTCTTGTGATTTGGCTCTATCCCAGAAGCTGGAGTGCGTTTCGTGTTCATCTTCACTGTCAGAACTGTCGTTGTCATTGGTCACAGTCGCCGGCAAATAGGGGTTTAGTATGCGAAGTGGGTTTTTGCAAGTCAATATCTGATATAGCTTTTGAGTATTGAAAGCAGGGTAAAAATCTTTCCTGACATATTTCAGCCTATCGATAGCACTCAGCATGTGCATTACTGGTGCTTCAAGGATGTCAGCTAGCCGTCTTTGAAGTTTGAGTAGCAACGGCTTCGGTATGCTTTTGAAGTCATTGCAGTTGTCCATAAAGTAATTTGGGTACTTTGAATGAGCAAAATGGACATAAAAGCTCTTTAGGAACAGTCTCAGTGTTTCCCCGAGCCTATCTTCGGGCCATTTTGCATAGTTGTCTTCACATTGCCAAAACAAATGGTTTTTTATGTGGCTGGCATCAATCCCTATTTTAGATGTCTCATTTTCCATGAATGCTTTCTGCAACGCTAAAGTAAATAGATAGCATCGTATATGTGAATGAGCTAAGCAGCTCTCAAGATAGCGCTCTGCAGCTGGAAATGTGATTCTCCATTGCATCTTTTGCTCGGGATTTAAACCCCGTTTCGGTCTGAAGCCCACCGGCACTAACAAACATCCGAATCCAATAGCTTTGCTGACCATATACTTCGTAGGCCACTGGTAACTAAAGTTCGTTCTAGGATTTTGTATTATTCTCCGCTCTCTTATTATCCATTGATTTGCCGCATTTGGCCAAGCTGCTATGAGTGCAGGAATCACCTCATGACTCATTTTCATATCATTTTTTATCGACTCACAGTATACGCTTGCTCCCTGGGTCATCGCATTGTTGATTGCATCTTGAGAAATACCAAGACCGTTCCCGAGCTTTATCATGAAATTATCAACAAAATTTGTCATGAAACTGACAGAACTCAGATAATAAAATGTGTCGTACAAATTCTTTGCTACTGCTTCCTTGGATTCCATGTCATCGTTATCCTCAGTGTCATCTTCCTCATCTTCACTCCATGGATCTATAGCACGCACTTGCACTAAATTCCAGCATTCTTCTGGTAAAACTCCAGAACTTGCAGAAAAATTGGAATGTAAACTCAGTTCAATAGGCTTGGGCGTAGCCGATTCAGTTATTGTAGAATAACCGTAGTCTGACTCGGTTTCACTGGATGCATTTCGGCTGCTAGAGTTAGATCGGTACCCCGAAGTTTCTGTATCTTCAGCGATAGAACTTTCAGCTGAACCTTTGGCGGATTCACTGACTTGCTCTTTCACATTCTCTTCTCTAGTCAGTGCCCGAGAATGGTTTGAGTTGATCTTGAGAATGGACTTTCGTGGTTTAATTTCTGTTTCTCTTGAATCATAAATATCATCGTTTAGCTTTATTTTGTCTTTAGACAGTCGTCTTTCATTTGCATCTTCCAGCAAGGGTGCATTGGCCTTGCGAAGGTTATTTAAATTTGTAATTTTACTTTTTTCGACTTGTGAACTGATTTGCTTGACGGGCCCACTACGCCTTCGGGCAGCTACATCGACGCCTGCATTTAGTTTGAATTGTATTGGTTTTATTTGT
The DNA here is from genome assembly GCA_963457715.1 of Argyresthia albistria. Classification (NCBI taxonomy): domain Eukaryota; kingdom Metazoa; phylum Arthropoda; class Insecta; order Lepidoptera; family Argyresthiidae; genus Argyresthia; species Argyresthia albistria. Next base: position 7,081,239 of record OY735257.1, on the reverse strand, counting down.
GGTTCACCAATACGAGGCTCATTCAATTTCATTTTAAGTTTTTGTAACAAATCCTCGCCATTACTAGCATATATAGAATCGTCTGAATCAAATGAATCCTTTTCAGAATCTATATAAATACTGTCGTCTGAAATTGCGTCATTCTTATCTAAGGATGTATCTACTTCAGGATCCTTACTTTTAACAGTGCTTTGGAGTACTTCCAGTTTTTTCAATTTCACGTATCCTGAAACAGAATTAAATTAAATTAACAATACTCTACTTGATATTTCTTTACTTTAGTGATAATTGAGAAACCGCTAAGCAACAGCACATTGAGAAGGATGTCCAGGATACTGACTGAGTCATACATAGGTACCATAAAACAGCACTAATCGGTAAAAAAATATAAATTCCTGCCAGGTTGAATGGACAACGCTTTAACCGCCCAGAGATGTGTGTGCTCGAACCGGTGATGCTTTTGCTCAGCAGTGTGCGCCAGTGGGACACCGTATAGATAAAATAAAATTAAAATAAAAAAATATTCCTCCATTTGGTCTGAATTCCATAGAAAAGACAGCCAGCAGACAATCGCCGGTGAATACCAAGGGAACTTACCAGACTCCTTGCAGTCCTCAACTAGCAGCTTGTAGAAGGGTGCGTCCAGCACGGCGCTGTAATCGGAGGTGTCTCCCGGCTCGCAGGCCTCAATGTTGTCATAGATGACGAACAGCCGCGGCGCGGCAAGCGGCTCGCAGTGTCCCCTGCTGCGCGCGAACCGCACGTACTGGTGCACTTGCTCCTCTAGCCGGTCCGCGAAGAACACGTGCTTGTGGTGACGCACCATGGCGTCTTCCACCGCGTGCTCGCGCTCACTCATCGGGTTCTCCTTGATGTGTTGCACGTCTCTGTTGGGCGAAAAACGGGTCAGGGTTGTCGTTCGTGATGGGCAAGAAAACCGCCTGAGACGAGAGTTAAGCCTAACTCTTTAATAATCTGTGTTTAGGCTGGTGATAATGAGATGGCCAACAGTGAATTGACAAATTGATTTATATCATGATTCGTCATAAATGTGGAGTAGCCTAGGAATAGGATCAAAGATATAGCCTATACTCGGGTATTTATTGTGCGTAAAGGGAAGGGACCACGTAAATACTAATTAATTATGCATGTCTGCGGATTAGACTTAATCAGTATCAAAAGCACCGAAATCACTGTTATACATTGGACGATTAAATGATTAGGGTAATCAATCGGTCTCCAAAATAATGTTATTTTTATCCTTATCAGCGTAACGATTTCCGGCTACTAACAAACAACAGTCTGCATAGTATTTTACACATTTTTGCTGTCGGTTGAAGCAAGCTAACTGTATAATACCAATGGATGTAAATAGTCAAGGATGGTAGGTAAATTAATGCATATTTGCTGAAGGTTTTTAGAAGACTAGCGTGATCGAAAACTGATATGGGGATTTGTGGATATGTGTGATAAATCTATCAAACAGCATCTTTCCTGACCAAGGAAATCAACACTGACACAAAGTAGATAACTTTGCCTTCGAAGGTCAGTACAAAAGGAGGTCTCAATAACATTACTATCAACTCCTACGATTACTCCAGATTACAATGAACGCAATGATACAATCCCTCCATACATACAGTGATACCAATACATATGGTGCAGATAAAATATTCCATTCATACACCTGTTAAGTCCTAGTCAATAGTCCAATCCAGTTTTCCGTGGACGTTAACTCAGGATGTACCTACGTCAGAGGAACAGCACATACCTTTCGAAGTTTTCAAAGAACTGGACTGACAGCAGGATGTTGTTCAGGAGGAATGCGTCCGAGTCGTTGTGCAGCTGGTAGCGCATGCGCTCTAGCGCCTCCGCGTCGTAGGACCTGGCGAGCGCCGGCGCGGGCGCGGGCCCCGGGCCGGGGGGGGTCGCGGGCGCAGCGGGAGGGGGCAGCACAGCCTCCTTCACCCCGAGACGCTTCTTCGTCGGGTGAGCATTCTTCTTCTTCTGCTCGTCCCGACGTGTCTCCTTCCACCTCTCCCGCTCGAAAAACTTGTCGGGCTCCTTCTGCGCTTTCTTGGATTTAGAGTTTCCCATCGTTTAACACTAAATTTAGTCCGTGCACTAACGAAATATCACTAGAAGTATACTACTTGGCCCATCAATTTCAGGACTTGATGGCAGCACTGTGTAGGCATGAAGACGTCGATCTGAACTGAATAATTAATTACTGTTTGAGCAGGTATTGCGTTTTCAGTTATCTTTGTCGCTTTGTAAACGTAATCTGTTGTTATCGTATCGACTTAAGTTGATTGGCTTGCGGTGATTTGTTAGCAAAGATGTAGGTATTCTTTATACTGATACGCGAGGAGTGCGTGAGTTGGCACGACCCGGCCGGCTGTCAGGAAGAGACTGCCGGCATCGTCGGCTGCACCACCCTCGGACGAGCGGTTGCAACTAGACCATGACAGTGCCTATAGCCCTGGAAAATCATTGAACAAGCACCAACAGCATTCCTTCAACTTACGACCAGTTACGTAACATATTCATTATACCGATGTACTCTTTTACAGGGGGACACGTCATATGGAATAATAAATGTTGGTGATAAGGATAAGGAGTTCCTTGTAATTTCTTTGTTAATATGGTGTTAGATAACCCTGAGTCCCGACGAGACGCTTACAATGTAAGATAAATATGTTGTTATATGTTCAGAGGTAGGTACATTTTGATTTCTGCCCAATTTATAATTAGTATTCAATATACTGAACAAAGCAGTCACGTAGTGGTGGCCACGGGGAGCGACAAGGCCAGTGGGCAGACCACCAGCCGCGATGGTCCGACGATCGATATTATCAAGTCGTCGGGATCCCATTGGGTGCGATTGGCACAGGACCAAAAAGATTGGCGCTATAGAGAAGAGGCCTATGCCCAGCAGTGGGTCGATGTGGGCTGAGGATGATGATGATGATGATGATTCAATATACTTACAAAAGCCTATGTACTTAAACTTATGGCATGAACCTGCTAGCATGATATCACATGCATGTCGACCAATGTGTGCAAATATTATACACGTAGTTGTTCCAAGCTAATGACAGCAGATTTTTTGCGATATCTACTAGCTTGTCCAATGGACGAAGACCCAGTTCTTTTTTTCAGATTTTCATGATGTGGGTAGGTTTAAAATCGCGGGCCGTAGACTTTGGTCGGACGAGCTAGCAGAACACAACACAATACTATACTTTTGTCTATAAAAATAACTGATGAAACACTAGATAATTAATCGCTAGGTATGTCTATTAGGTGTTGGTCTATTTTATTGGTGTGTGGTATAGCTAGATTAAATTACCACATTATCTGATTGTGTTACTCCTTTCGCTTGCCGTGGACCCAACTTAATTTAAATTGTCGTTTCAAAAGTTCTGTAATAGTACTTATTTTAAGTTAAAATGAAATGGAGGTCTTTCGATTATGATAAAGTTTATTTAATTTTATAAGTATTTGCATAACGTCGATACAGCGGAATGTAATATTACATATCTTATTAACAATACATTACAAGTAAATGCTCGTCGAACTAAAAACTCTTACATAAAATACAATTAGCTAACATTTGGAAGCCAGTCTTCCTTTGGTATAAAAAATTGTCTATCTTAACCTTATAACGAGATTACTTTGAATCCAATTCCAGGTGCAATAAACTTTTGTAATTATTACCACACTTTACTATGTGCCAAAGACTCTAGTCATTTTTGGCACCAAAACGTTGTTACAGCCCCAGCGTTTTATATTCCATAACATTGCATGTATTGTACCGATTTGTACCTATCTTAGTACATATCGGTAGACACAGTGTCGATGGTGGAGTTATCCCGACTACGATCGTACGAGACGTCCATTGACATGAAATAACTAACAATTACCATCGGCCGATACATTGCTTTTGGCTCCACATTAGAATATCGCTGTGTCGTGGGATAGGGTTACCATCCGTCCGGATAAGTAGACTCTTTCTGGACTTTGCCCGGCCCTTTAACTTGACCGGATTTTTTAAAATGAGATGGAATAAGAGTAATTAAACTACATATTAGGTAATCTAATATTAAATCAGTCTTTAACCTTCCTGCGAGTACATGAACATATATATGTCCATGACTTTGACAGTGCGTACCAAACCAAGACGTCAATCAATGTCTATTGCAAGAAAATGAAAACTGAATTTCCTCTAATTTTAATGTCAAATATTTTACTTTTTTGGAAGGCGAACACAGGAGAAGAACGAAAAGGGTTAATCAACAACGAACTTCTTTCATTTATCAAAAAAAATAAAGTATAAAATCTTTCCAATCAACATAACAATAAATTTTCTATTGTGTGCAAACAATCAACTAGTTCAAAAATACCTCGCAATGCGAGCATCTGCTGCCATGCCTACGATACCAATGTAATTAAGTGGGTAAGTAATGTTTCCATTTTGTGACAAAAGTCCGCACTGTTAACGACATGTCCGGGTTTTTGCCAGGACTTCAAATTCCTAAATGGTAACCCTACGTGGGAACCAAAAACAGCGACTTCACGAACATAATATTAGGTAAACATCGCGACTATTCTGCCCCAACATTTCATGTATGTGACCATATTAGCACAGCATTAATATACTGCATTCTAGCACCATTACTTATTAGAGATAAGCTCGGCTTTGTACACAATTTTTGTAATATACAAATAAATTAAAATATATGATAACTATGTCCCGCATGATTCAAAATTGTGGGTTAAATATAGAAAGGTGCCTATAGGGTATAATTTGTGGCATACATAAAATATTTGGCATACGGATAAATCCACATACACTCAATTCGAGTTTGGTATTCCTCAGAAAATTAGTCGGATTGCCACCATACCATAGCGTCACGCCTTTTCCCATACGGGATGGCAGGAGGCACAACTGTGCCCACTTTTAGCCAGTGCTTCAATACTCCATTTTGAGTGACAGGGGGCAAGCCCATCGCCGCAGCTATGGAGTAATGAAGCTTTCCTCACGATGTTTTCCATCGCCGTTAGAACATCTGCATAACGTACTTAAGATAAATGATTTATCTCATTGGAACCTGCATCTCCCGCGTGAGAAGCATCATGATACCCACAAGACCACGATTCCGAAACGTATCGCCAGCAACTTTCTACTTTGGAATGTTCACCGACATAACATTTGGTCTTCCTTCGCTTCTCCACCTCCACTCCTCGGAAGATATTGGATGTTTTGATAAAAACAAGAAGCTTTATCATAGTTCAAGAATAGTAAACTGGCTATAAGTAGGTTTATCTTATTTGTAAGTTAAGGGCGGGCCCTAAGCAATCAAAGAATTTCATCCTCAACTTATTTTTAGAGGAAATAAATAAAAAAAAGAAGGTTTTAAAGCCAAGCTAAGCAAGTCTAACTGAGGAACATACTGTGTCATTTTTATAATGATTAGATAAATAACAAGAACACAAATTCAGATGCGGTGCGAAATTGTAAAATAAAACATTGTGACAGACAGATTTTCTGGCCACTTCAGGATACTTTTTATCGAGCAAAATTAATAAAATAACGTTTATGGGAAAGCAAGTCACGCTGACACTCGTGATAAACAAGCTAGTGAAAAAACATATAGCAATAATACTCGTCATTCCGAGCGATTTGTGTTTTGCTAAAGGCTGTTTTTTGCCTATGGCGCCGTCTTAAGTTTTGTTTGATGAAGATCTTTAGTTTTAACAAAATCATCCAATGTCTTCAAAGGTCATCGTACTTTCTGAGGAATACTGCAGAAGCTTGACTCCCTCTTCAGGACTATAATAACCCTCTTTCCACTTTATTTATTATGTATTGCTCAATTGAATAGTGGACCTATACACAAGCATTTCCAAAGTTGAGTAAGTGAAGGGAAAGCTCCGAAATACTGAGTAGAAGTAGTTGCATAACGCTATATTTTATACCGAGTTCAAAACAGTTTGTCAAGGTATCTGCCGCAGAATCTCTGCCGGTGCGGGACTCAGATCTGACTTCTCCATATTCTGTGCTATGCTGACCACGTCACCTTCTGAGTGCGTGTTGACACGACGTCTATTCTTCAACCGTTTTACTTCTCCCATCTTCTTTTCTAACATTTTCCTGAAACAAAAGAGCCACCTATTACAAACTAATAATAAACTACAATCACGGTTAAATGGATCTGTAAACAACATTCCTGTATCACCCACCGCCCACCGCTAATAGTGCTATCGCTGAAACTGTGAGATATTCGCTCCCCTATTCTGCCCGAATGTAGTCTGCCCTGTAGCCTACAAACTACAACACGCGAAAGCACATGTTCCAGAAGAGGCAATACAAGATGTGATTTACTCCCATCTGATTTACTGAGGTCTATAAGCTAATGAGTATTTTACCTAGAATTTATTTATTTATTTTAATTAGAATTTATCATTGACCGATGAAAGTAGGCTGCTGTTTTTAAGGCCCTCCTCTCGTAACTCACTGTTGTCTGCAGTCGAGAAGGACGCCTAGCAGGAAGACTGCTGCGATGGCCAGCAGCACTACAATGGTGACTCCGGCGATGGTGGCGATTGTGAGCGAGGGTGCCTCCTCCAACATCGCGACTGATATACCGGACTCCGAAGTGGGGACTGACGACTCTGAGAAAAAAACAGGATTGGTAACTTTCATTCGCGACAGTAACTGCACCGTCTCGGCCACGTACGTAAAAAGTTTTGGTTCGCACAACTGATCATCACGAACCGCGATTACGTACAGAAAGTACCTAACGAATGAACGGCACTTAAAAGTAGGAAATAGAGCTGCCTTCGAAATCACAAAATCTGGTTCTTCTGATTCTGCAATTCTGGTTAGAAAGTGTTTAGCAGCATTGGTATCATAGCAGCCATTGTTCTAACCAAAAGTGACTAAAAATATAAACCTAAAAGCAATTAATATGAATTGTAATATAAATTTTACCTCCATTGCTCCATAAAGTGCTCTCGTTGTCGCTGGAGTCCATGGCGATCGAGATCTAAAACAACACAAGGATTTAGTATATATACTATACTTCTGTGGTGACTCATCGTCACTCATCTTCATCATCACTATCTATTTAAGTAATTTCATATCTTTGTAAATATTATTTCCCATCTACTTCATTTTATTGTCTAGGTAGACAAGTCGATGCGCGCGCACTAGAAATTCACAACCTTCCAGAACCATCCATCTGCTGTCACTCTTCTCTATCCACCTTCATCGCAACTGCATGTCTGCCCAATTTTATCCTGAATTTTGTATAATATTTCTTCATCTTTCGTTCAATACAGTCTTGTAAATATTCGCTAAATCTCTGTTTCGTCTACTATCCTATCTCTCCAGTCTATTAAGCCTTCTGCAAACCTCTATCCACATCTTCACATCTACACTGGTGACCCGGACGTGATTTGAACACGCATTTTTTTCTTCACACTTCCATTTCTGTGGGATCGAGTTATTAAAAATGTAGAGCTGCTTCATCTTATCTTAGCTCTTACTCTTCTTCTTCGTATTATTAGGATCAGGGGCGCCAACATCCAGAGGCTTAATTTGTGAGGGTGTAAGATGGAGGCACGGGCTCTGGGCTCTCTGGGTTGATTCATCATTACTCGACTTGCTATGTCTAAGGAATTTCTTCGTACTACCCGTGTAGTAATGGCATTTGGTAGATGGATGTAAAGATAAGGCGTATCCTTAAGATAGAGGAGACCATTAACCCATTCGCTCTCAGAAGCACACCGCTAGAACGACCGAACAATGGCGATCTATTGTTATATAAGATTTGTCGACGAGAGAAGAATGAAAAGTCCCAGGTTTTAAGTAGTGAAGGGAGTGGGCGCCACTATTAACTTTCTGCCCTTTTCGATCTAAACTGCTTTCTAGTTTGAAAATATTGCTGCCCCGCAGCTGTCCCTTACGAACACGTGATGTAAAATACGTGGAATTGTGCAGTAGCTAGATAGTTATCTGATTTAATCAACATCGATTAAGAATAATTTAATCGATTTCATTTGATAACGCACATACTTACACAGCATTTACCAATCACTAAGTTTGCATGTACTGCAGAGGTAAAACAAATTAAGGATGCCTTGTAATAGGAGTAGCATAATTTGATTTATTGGCCTACAATACAGCTATTTAGTTTTCCTGAGACAAATACGCTAAGTGTGGCGGCCTGACAAACTGAGTGCACATACTCTAGTTAAAAACTTAAAAATACCGACTACGAGACCTACTTACTCCCGCTCGGTATGCAAATGTTGTCTGTAAGTAACGAAACTTATCGAAAACGAGCCTACGAAATATACCTACATATTACACAATATCCTAAAAGCCAGAATTTATCTCGTCAATGACAGTCACGGAAAAGCAAAAATACGTAATTTTGTTAACCTGGATGTATTTAAATATCATCCAGGTAAAAACAAATAAGGACTTTTCACTATTTTTTTCATGTAAAAACATAGCTACTGGACCAATTCCTGCGGGGCTACCATGAGGCACGCCACTTACCTCAGTCGCGCATTTTATACAATTTAATGTCAAAATCAATGCTCGCAAGAGTCGCAAGTATGGAGAAACGTCATTGTGTCGCGAAATATAATATTTATCTGCGCGACTGAGGTGAGTGGCGTGCCTCAACTGCCTCATGGTAACCCTGCATATTTCCAAAACATGAGATCAAACTTTCAAACAAAGAAAGTTTTTTTTTATCGGTTGATAAAACCACTTTCGACGTAAAAACATTAAAAAAATGATACAAACGAATTGAGAACCCCATCCTCTTTTAAAGTCGGTTAAAAAGCATAGGAGGACAAGGCCCCTCTTTTAAAGGGAAACAAGAAAAAAGCTAGAAAATAATTTTGGCTTTAAAAAATGTACACTTACATATAAAAACAATCTAAAAAAAAATATTCATCATTTAAGTTTTATCTTTTTAAGTGATTTTTGAAGGTGGTTAATTATTTTTAAATCTCGTTTTATGTAAAAATGCTGCATATCGATAAAATGTGTTGTTGTCGACTGTTTCTCCAGATTACTATCGTTTCCACGAATATCATGTAATTTATACGATAAAACTAAATATAAGTTGGGTAGCCAGATCTAGACTTTGAGACGTGCTTATTTTGTGCATCGCAAAGACTACAGTCGTACACCTTGAGGTATTTTTTATAATGTCCTACATAGCGTCGTCATCATAATTAATGTTGATTGATTGTTGTTGATTTATTTATCCTTTCCATTCTGGGTTTGCTGGAAGAAATCTCTTGATAGAGGCTCGCCTTTGTACATGTTATTTCCATTTTTTATTGTCATATAATGTATTGATTTGTGTGCAATAAAGTATATTGATTGAATTGAATATTGAATGAATTAAGTAGTGCACTACGTGCACTTTCGGGAAAAGTATTTTCCTAATAGCTCCACTTAGTTTAATAACGATAATATTAACGTCAGGCTAGTTCTTGTTTGTTTTTTCGTTGGCACCATTTGTACCACAGGTATCTAATAATTTTATTTATTTATTTATCTATTAATATCTACCATTACAGGCACAGACCTACATATTTATATTTATATTTAATATCACCTATTCTAAGCCACATGTTGTGGTTGTGCTACTCGTGACTATTAATTTAGTTATGGAAGAACAAGGAAGTTGTTTTTAACACACACTTTAAATAACCTTGGTTATTTATTAGCTACGTTACCGTCTTTTTCGCGAATGTCGGGTTCTACACAACATCGTTTTTTACAAAATTACTAACATTGGACTTACAAATCCATTCTTCTATTCATTCCAGTATTCTTGTGAGAATTTTATATCTGGTTGCCATGTTATAACATAAACATAAAACATAAACAATATAATATAATAAGATCATTTGCACGAGCATTTGTTATTTCTTAAAAATATCTCAATGAATAGGTAGAGCTAGAGCTAGATAAGCCAGTCTTTCCAGCACTGAAGCAGTTGTTCTTATTATCTGGTTTGTACTAAATATAACATTTTAATTAGTAGCATCCACTTGCGTTGCGTCTACATTCTGAACGGTTTATCTGAATACATTGACAACATCCTGTGAGAATGTTGCATTTTCCTCTTGCATTTGAAGAGCAGGTTATTCTAATGTATAATGTATACCATCTATTGGTATATTCGCAAACAATCGAAACTCAACTTATTCATTGTAAATAATCGGCTGAATTAGAAATTCCAGTAATGCTGTCGATATACTTTTACGATTAATTTTAGTTTTTTTTTTATTGATTTGCTATTATGTAAGTATTATTTTAGTTTGGGAAATTGTGGTGAGTTTGGAAAGAACCCGTAGGTACTGCATTATTTTATTTTGCATACCATCACGTCCAAGAACCGCTTCATCCAATCTCCATATCAGTCTCGATGGTCGGAACTTTAAAAATTCCTATAGCACTTAATACGTCGTAATAAGAACTATGAGACTTGATTGACTTATTCTGGCTAATCGTAACGGAAATCCTGTCTTTTGAAAACTTTTTTTACGATAAGTTGTGGTACTTAGTTACTTACTGATACTATATGGTACTTACTCGGTACCTTCCCCTGGCTCCTTCCTGATAAACAATCCATTATGCATGACCTAACCTGTCATTTACACATCCTACGTAGGTATCCACAAACAAATAGAGGATCGGGTACACATACAACACGGTCTAGCTAACGGAATTACCTGAGAGCGCCCCGCTACTGAAATGTGAGCGAGTTTAGTTGAACTGGATTTTATTTCCTTGTTCAAAGGGTCACTGACGGTTTGAAACGTTTACTTATTGGATGCTGCATTATTAATTGTACGTGCTATTATAGAGGGATAGATTTATTTGACAGATCGTGCTCCGCCACCACCTTTGAGAAATAGCGTGACGCTAAATATTGTTCAAGTTCAGATTCAATGGAATGTCATGGTTCTCAAAAGTCACCGACAAGTCAATTTATTAACAAGTGATAAAAACTTTCCAATAGCCTGCCTTAAATAAAACAAGCTGGAAGCAGGACTAAGGTATGTATGGTCAAATACTTAAGTAAGCAGGTAAATAGGTATGGTGTGGACCCTTTCTGTTATTATTATTATTTCTCGGTCGCAAAACAAAGAATGTTGGACCAAATGGACAGCGCCGAAGGTTTGATAACATTCACCAGAAGTCCAGCACGTTTCCACTTTCACTTATCAAATTACATCATCATTAAGTATGATTCATGTACGAGTCTTGTATGTAGCGGATAATGTCTAGATTGAAATTTGCCTTGATATAGTGATGTGTGAAACTAACTCACCATTCAAGGCTAGATAGAGTAGATAGGTATACGTTACGTACTATAGGTACAGCATAGCTGACTGGGGTCAAGAGTTAATGACCTGGTAATTCTAAACTTTTACCTACTTTTTTTACATTTAACCAATAAACAACATAAATATACTTACTGGAACATGCTGTATTATTTATTTATTTATGAAGACTAACAGCACATTCATTAATCAATTTTACAGATATTTAGAACAAACAGTATTATAATGCCAATAACAAGTCTTCCACAAAGTTGCAGGTTACTAATAATTTTTAGTAGGCTGGTGTTATAATATAATATAAATAATTTAAATAACAATAAAAAATAGTTCTTAGTTAAATTCAAATTCAGTTTTAGAAAAAGCTGTAAGTAAGTATAATTTTATAAATAATGTGTAATTATTATTATAACTTAAATTAAGTTAAGTAAAGTTCTTATCCCACACAGTACCAACAATATTCCCCAATAGATCTGTGTTTTTTTAAAGAGTAAGAAAATAAGATAAATAATATCTACCCTTACCTGTCCATCCTCATCTAAGCAAGCCCATGTATCAGTTACAAGGTAAGTAACTATAAATATTGCAAAATTACAAAATTATGCCTTTGAATCATAAAAATCATTTGTTTATATCATGATCACCCCTTAAGAGCTTTACAACCTTGTTCATAAACAATGGTTTTGATAAATTGAATATATCTAGAGAGTCAAATAAACTGTTGTAAGTGGATGGAAGCCTGCAGGAAACCGTGTTTTTACCATAGTTAGTATGATGCAGAGGAGTATGAAGGAGTTTAGTCTGCCGAGTGCGTTTCTTCGTGTGTGCAACAACAAGGGTATACTGTTTACCAACTTAGGTCCAGGCGTCCACGGAGCACATCATGTAGTAAGGACATGTCCATACAGATTCTTCTATTTTCTAGAGAGAGCAGGTGGTAGTGAAGACAGCTGTCTTCATAAGATGTTGGACTTCGTTTTGTGCGAAAATTTAGATATGAGACAAATCGTTTCTGTATACTCTCAATTTTATTTTTATATTCGGCATAATGGGTGACCAAATGCTTCCACCGTATTCAAGGACGGATGGGACATAAGAAAAGTATAATAATTTTATGACCGATATGTCCTTGAACGATGTGCATGTTCGTAGTACAAATCCAAGACTTTTGTAGGCTTTTTGTGTAATTGTATCAATATGAATATCGAATAACAGTTTTTTGTCTAAAAGTATACCTAGATCTTTCACCAGTTCAACTCGTTAAATACCGGCTGGAAACAGGTGTAAATATCGAAGAGAAACGCAACATAGAAAAGAGGTCCTTGAGGAACACCTGATGTAATATCTACGAAGTCCGATCTGTAACCCCCAACTACTACCGCCTGCGAACGATTCGATAAGTATGATTTCACCCATCGGAGTAGGTCACCGTGGATACCCAGATTGTGCAATTTGTTTATAGAGTATAACGTATATGAGTCAGACAGCCATTAGGGTCTGGGCTGGATTTCCATGATCCGGGATCATGACTCATATCAATCAATCAGTTCAAAAATTATAGTGGAGCATCAGCTTTACACCTTGTTTTACTTTTACTTCTTTCTGTCTTCTACTTTTTCATAGAATGACCTCATTTTGAACTGTCATCGTCATACAAATTATCTCCGGGATAGTTATTTTAGCTTAACTTTTTGTTGGTATCATCCAGCCTAAATGAATTTAGAATGTGAGTTAATGCTAATTGTTTATACTTTGAAAATTCCATATAAATTGTATAGAGTTGTCATAGTTTCCTCGAGTTCCTTTCGTGTAAAATGTTAACTCGCGTTCTGTCTAGTGGCACTAATTGTGTGTTTAGATTGCATTCTAGCCTATACCTCACTAACTATTACTCCATTTTGCGTGAGAGGGGGCCAGCAAGGGGCCTGCCCATCGCCGCAGCTATGGAGATTGAAGATAGGTTAATATTTGAGTAAATAAGTTTAGCAGGCTAAATGGGTGTATTATTATTAATTTATTAACAAAACATAGGCTAGCAGGAATATAATGTGTGTATACAGTTGTATATGTGTATAATAGCAACTCTTGTAGAACTAAACTCCTAATGCCTACCTGAACATTCATAGTTCGGGGCTCCACGCCTAAAATCTAGCGGTAAAGTGACACACTTTACGGTGAAGTTAAAGCTAGGCACCTATTTATAGGAGTAAGTATAGGCTATACTCTACCTCAAGCACCAACATTTGGCGTTCATTCTAATCTAAACATCTATAGACAGAAAGGTCTTGAGGAAAATTCTGATCAAGGTTTGAGGAACTATCTTAGAATTCTTACGAAACAGCCTAGTATGTCAAGTCAAGGGCAATCCATAACATTTGCTGTATTTTGATGTGCAATGCCTTGCTGATTTTTAGGGTTCCGTACCCGAAGGGTGCCAAACGGGACCCTATTACTGAGACTTCGCTGTCCGTCTGTCCGTCCGTCCGTCCGTCCGTCCGTCCGTCCGTCCGTCTGTCACCAGGCTGTATCTCATGAACCGTGGTAGCTAGACAGTTGAAATTTTCACAGATGATGTATTTCTGTTGCCGCTATAACAACAAATACTAAAAATCAAAAGAAATTTAATATTAAGGGGGGCTCCCATACAACAAACGTGATTTTTTTGCTCATTTTTGCTCGATGTTGATAATGGTAGCAGGTAGACGCTTAAAATGTTCACAATATATTGAGTATATTATTTACTTAAAAAATAAATAATTAAATTAAAATTAAATTAATATTTAGGGGGGGCTCCCATACATATTTTTTTTGCGGTTTTTTATAGATAATGGCACGGAACCCTTCGTGCGCGAGTCCGACTCGCACTTGGCCGGTTATTTTTTATACAGAAACTGCTTTAGAAAAGTAAGAATAATATTGTTGGTTACAAAAGCGTATTTATAAAAAAAAAAACAAACAAAAAATTTCTTTACACTAATCTATTTAAGTTTGAATGAAGTAAATAGTTAACTACGTATTCTTGGCTTTTTAAAAGTCCACTTCGATTGCGCTAGTGTATAGTAAGATGAAATAAGTTCGTAATATCAAACTCAAAATAAGTCCACAACAAGTCACAGTACAAGTAGAGAGAACTTACGTAAACAGACAACTTGAAGCAAGCTAGCACGTCACTTCCTTTCAGACGGTCAGTTGATATACAATAGAGCACTTCGTATTCAAATACACGATTACTGCATTGGCACTTCACATCAGGGTCTCTAAGGATGAGGCACAAGTGTCGAGATTTGAGATATAATAAATGTAGTGGTGAGATGTTGATCGACGCACGCGCAGGTCCGGTGTGCGCCTCTCACTGCTCACTGCGCGGGCTGCGCGCGCAGCCGCAGTCGCTGTCGCCAGCGAGATCAGTCCAAGGTGTCGATTCAACTTTGTGGTTTGACACACTAATCTGTCGCGTGCCTGACGTTTGTGCTCTCCATGTCAAATTAAGTATTGATAGTCGGTTCGTCGTGTAAGTCGGAATTTCACACGACGACGAGAGCATAACATCTTAAAAGTAACTTATTAGAATTATTTTGATATCGAGCAAAACACCCGAATAACCTTCAGTCTTGTGTGTTGGAACCCTTTAATTTTTGAAAAGTCATGATTGCATTATTTTTGTTTCCAATATAAATTCACATCCTCTACTAAAAATTTCAATTCTACCTAAGTATTATATACAGTTCATGTGATACAGCCCGCTGACATACCTAATATAGCGGAGGAGTAATATGGTCCAATTAGCACCCTGCGGGTACGGACTCTTTCCTTGTAGCGGCCGCCGCGCTAGAAACCTACAAGTCGTCGCAACTTGCATTACTAAGCGGCGTTTCGTGAACACAATTTCCTTTGGCGGGATTGGTCTATAGGTCCAAAGGAGCCACCTGGACTTGTGATGCAGGGGAATAAGAGCGGGAGGGGCAAAGTTTGTAGGACAAAAAATAATACTTGGCCTATGAAGCTCAAGCTTGAGATCATTCATTTTGGGTCAAAAGTGAAAGTGGCGGCCAGAAAAAAAAAGTGTAATATTCGGATAGAATAGAACACATATCCTAGTTTTTTTACTATTACACTTAACCTGTTTGCTCCATGGTTTTGTTTTTACAGCCTAATGAAATTCGATAAAAGCCAATACAAAAAAATATAATTTAGGCGCCGCCATCAACCAAACCTTGTTTATCTAGTGCAGAATCGTGTAATGAATAAAACTTAGTATGACATGTACACCTCTTCACTCAGTCCGCACTGAGTAATCTCGAAGTTTGTAGCTATATTTACATCAGGTTCATGAAATGAAACTTCGAGCTCCTCTAACTCAGTCCGGACTGAGTGAAGAGGTATACATGTAGTATTAAGTTTTATTCGTTACACTATCCTGCATTACAAAAACAAGGTTTGGATGATGGCCGCACGAAAAAAAAAACATAGGATTTTTATCGAATTTCAATAGCCTATAAAAACATAACTATGGAGCGAACAGGTTAAGTGCCATAGTAAAAATATATAGGATTTGTGTGTTCTATTCAAATATTACACTTTTTTCTGACCGGCACTTTCACTTTTGGCCCAAACATGTATGTACCATGAATTCCAAATTCCAAATTATTTATTGCTACATTGTGGTTGTAGAGTTCTTAAAGAATGATCTCCTTTGGCAGGTAGCTAGGTAGTTTAAAGATCCAGGACGTAAGTTCAGTAATTTTTCTTAAATTTCTGCCTCAACGAGGGGAAAAAAAAGCGACCAAAGTTTTATATCGTAATTCGTTATTTCTTTATTGTACTCACATGACGTAAAAATAGCGATAGAAAAACTAAAAGTTTGTATAAAATACGAAAAAAACTTTACATATGAAGCTGCAATTGGGCAGGTATATAGGCAGTTTATAATTCAATGTAGTTACATGTGATACAGCCCGCTGACGAATAAAGCGGAGGGGTAATAGGGTCCCGTTTTGCACCCTTCGGATAGCGTCCGTATATCTCTATTTCACAATAACTAAATGATTACTTCCTAGTAGTTCTTTATCAGCCACAATTAAAAGTCATTAATTAGTCAGTGTCGTGTTAATGACGGATGCGTAGTTATGTTATGACGAAATAGATCACCGCCCCCTTATTATTATATTGTCGACATGATATGATTGAAACCGTAACTCTATCCCACTCCAAACATACGTCAGCGAAATCAATTCTAGTGTAGTACTTATAAAATTGAGTAGTTACCTGTAGTCCCCTCGTAATACCGAAAGATTTGGCTAACACTGAGTTGGACGAAACTATTTTGAAACTTAAGGTAAATGAAATGTTTGTGAACGTTACTGATTTATGGGCAAGGATCTTATAGGATTGTCATTTGTTTCTGATGCGTCGCGGCTGGTCCAAGTCGAGCGGCAGCCATTACCTAATACGAGGAATATTTGTATGTATGTAAGGTGTAACGATATATGTTTTGAGTTGTAGAAAAAGGCGCTGTATTTTTCGATGAATTTGCAATATAGGGGGTTTTGGGGGTAAAAAATCGATCGAGATAGGTCTCATAACTGAAAAATTGCGTATCTCCGAGTTTTCATGCCTTTCTCATCCCGCGCAATAGGATCGGCAACTTCACTTTAGTACAATGAAAATAAGGCATAAATTCCAATGACAATCAAAAAGTTAGTTAACTCATTGCGACCTCACACTTTTTGGCACGTCCTCGGAAAATTCACACAAAAAAGTTTCTTTCAAGTAAGGTCGAATATAAATTCATCATCTGCTATTCAACCTTCTTGCTTCTACTAAGCAAACAGGCACTTTGTTTTCTTCATGACTTATTGAATTCTGTGCCTAACTCTCACGAGGAAAACAAAGTGCCTTGGTTTTGAACATTTGCAAAAAGCATTGAACATTTTCGCATAGTACAAAGAAATAAAGGTCAGTTTAACTCAAGAGTCATATTTGTAGCTCGTTAAACATCTGTGTCACTTGCACACCATAAACACTAATTCTGATTAGCCCGCTAATCGTATTTAAGCTTGAAATATGTCATACAGTTTGACAGCTGTAGAGTTAAAACGCTAATCGTATTTAGTTTATATGGACCGGAAATAGGACCGGACCGCGTTAATCATAATTAAGTTTGACAGCCTGCAAATGGCCCCAAAAATATGTAAAGTCTTTGTTTAACCGCTAACCTAATTACAAAGCATACAATAACCCTTATCTATTTAAGCTGGTGTAAATGCAAGCAAGATTTTTCATTATGTTATCAACTGGATTAGCCGAGAGCACGGCTCTGTCCTACTTTCTTTGTCGCTACATAATCGTAATTTTGCGTAGAAACTGCTGCAGTGACGATAAGCCTTGGGTTCATTCAAATGTAATGGAAATTCAAACGAGCATAGCATGAAAAAGTCTGAAATGTGTATCTAATAGTTTTATGCCGCGACCGACACCGCTGTACGGCCGCGCCGCCGCGCCGCCGCCGCCGCCGCCCCGTCTCGCCCCACCATGCTAATTTCATGTTTCATGTAGATCTGTTTTATCATAACAACAACAATCTGCGTGATAATATAAATAGTACCTAATAGCGGTAATAGTAAGTTTGTATTTTTTGAGCTTTTATCGAATCCTTTTGTTTATGAAGATGTAGGTAGTCATAGGAACAGTTATTTCGATTAGGCGTTTTTCGACGAAACGTGCTATCGGTGTACCATGTCATCGGGAAAAGATTTTTCTATGAAATGAACAGCGGTGATACTGCATTCGACAAACGGCTTGATCGACGAATCGAGTTTCGGCGAAGTGTACGGAGCTCTAAAGAAACTACTAAGAATATCTTGAGTAATGCTAAATCTATGAGAACAGTTATTTATCATATCATACTCTAGAGTTGTGGTATTTGTTACCGTTATGTATAGCTATGTTGAGTGAGTATATAGTCTAGACTAGAATATAAGTATTTCAGCTCAATTGTGCACTACAGTAAACTTAATGCATGATACCAGCCTGGCTGGGTGAATATTCATTATATTTATATGTTACCGGCTTTGTTTTATCAGCTGATAACTATCAGTCGACAGCTCATTGGCGCATTGGTTTGGTACGAGTATTATTAGTTACCTAGCATTCTTTTGTTTTAGACGTTAAACTGTTTTCAATAGCCCAGCTTTTTATGAATATTCTGGATATTCACACCATCCCACAGCATCCTTGAAGAGTTGCTTTCTCCAATTACCCACATTATCAACTTCTCCCTATCGACAGATTTGTGGAAGAAAGCACTCGTCATCCCACTGTCCAAAAATTCCAATCCCTCCTCCAAGACTATAGGCCCACATCTATTCTACCTAGATCTCATACAGTCTCACTCTTAGCCACTCCAAGGCTTCACTTCTGCATATGAGCACTCGTTCAGGTTGCAGGCAATCCGACTGTGGAACGCACTTCCTTCCACCATAAGAGACAGTCCCACCCTTTTCACATTCAAAAACCGGGTAAAAGAACATTGTTAGTATGATACAGTCACTTCTACCAAACTAATAATACTCTACCGTATACTATAGGTACCAGGTACGAACTATCTCTGACTTCACTACCACACACACACACACACAACTCTTGTAGTGTGTGTCGGTGTAATGATGTGTTGGTAAATGTAGTCATTTATGGCCCTGGCTGGATAGATGGTGGACTCATCGTCAACCAAACCAGTATTTGTCATTAAGTAGGTAGGTGCTTAAATAAAACACATCAGTGGAAAAATACATGATGTTTATTTACTTACTTTATTTGTTTTTGATGTGATGGCTATACCTACTAAGAACGTATATTTATGTCGTCGTTTGAATTCCATAAAAATATATTAAACGTACAGTGTAAAAAGGAAAAAAGTATGTTCGTAATTCGTAATTTCTTTATTGTACTCACATGACAGTAAAAATAGCTTAACATAGAAAAAATATGTACAAAGGCGAGCTTATCTCTAATAAGAGATTTCTTCTAGCAAACCATGTTGGGTAGGAGACGGAGATGATAGGTAAGGGGAAGAATTGCGCGTACAATAAGACTATAACATAACATGATACCTACAAGTTTAAACAAATTGGGGAAATTGCGTAGACATAATGCATGTAGAAATTAATGAGTACCCGTATTTCCTAAATACTGTCTAACTAATGTACCAAAGTTTTATGTAGGTAGGTAACTGGAACCCAAACTTACTTTTTAGACAAATCTAGCATACTATCCGTTTATATAGCTTATGGAAAAATTAAATAGGTTTATAGTAAAGTTGATACTTATAATACAATTTATCGATATCCCTTGTAATATTTATAGGATAGGTAAGCATCTACGCCATGCAAGATTCCCAGCACCACGCCAATATACTGAAAAATATAAACAACATTTAGTATAGAAGTACAGTCTAACCAAGGCATCAAATATAAACAACATTTAGTATAGAAGTAAGTACAGTCTAACCAAGGCATCAAATATAAACAAGATTTAGTATAGAAGTACAGTCTAACTAAGGCATCAAATATAAACAACATTTAGTATAGAAGTACAGTCTAACCAAGGCATCAAATATAAACAACATTTAGTATAGAAGTACAGTCTAACCATGGCATCAAATATAAACAAGATTTAGTATAGAAATCGAGGTTGGACTTAGCATGAACATGTCAAAGACCAAGGTCATGTCTAACAGCAAGGAGCATACGGTGGACGTGGATGGGGTTAGAATTGCATATGTCCAAGAATACATCTATCTAGGCCAAATAGTCTCTTTCCAGGCACGACAAGACAAGGAAGTCGATAGACGCGTCGAAAACGCCTGGAAGAGCTTTTGGTCTATGAAGGAGCTCATGAAGGGACAACTTCCGTTGTCCCTGAAACGAAAGCTCATGGACATGTGCATTCTCCCCATCCTTACCTACGGAGCCCAGACTTGGTCTTTGACTGACGCGCAAAGGTTCAGACTCGGGGTTTGTCAGAGAAACATGGAGCGCAGCATTCTCGGTGTTCGGCTTTTAGACCGGATCCGGAATTCCGAGCTGCGCTCCCGGACAAAGATTATAGATGTAGCTCAGAAGGCTGCCCAATTAAAGTGGGACTGGGCCGGTCACGTTGCTCGAATGCTGCCAAATCGTTGGGCTAAGAGAACCACAGACTGGCTCCCAGTAAATGCAAAGAGAAAGCGTGGCCGACCCAGGAAGAGATGGAGTGATGAGTTGGCTCTATGGGATGAAGAGTGGAAGGAGACCGCTCAGGATCGAATGGAGTGGAAGAGGGGGAGAGAGGCCTTTGCCCAGCAGTGGGATATTACAGGCTCATAAAAAAAAAAAAAAAAAGTATAGAAGTACAGTCTAACTAAGGCATCAAATATAAACAACATTTAGTATAGAAGTACAGTCTAACCAAGGCATCAAATATAAACAACATTTAGTATAGAATTACAGTCTAACCAAGGCATCAAATTCCATGTTCATTCACATATTCGATGCCTTGGTAATGCTCTTAATAATATACAAGGTGTAAATGTAAATTAATTAACGTAAAATGAAAAACTACTTTGTTAGGCACATGATTCTGATCCACTTTCATTATAAAACCGATTTGATCAGAGCAAGTTTATTTTTCACTTCTGCATACAAATTAAAGCCCCCTCAAAGGATGTTTATATGTATGTGATGTTCGTCGCTCTTTCTTCTGGTTTCCACAACACGGGTCTAGTGTAGTGTCAGAAGCAATATGTGACTGTAATGTAAATGTTGTTGTTGTTTATGTAAATGTTATGTGTGATATCTTAAAATCTTTGGGGGCCAATAAGGGAGGTGTCAAAACCACTAAACTGAGACTGGCATTCTAGACTGATAGCTCTTCGCGGTGGCCAGGCCACAGATTCCATTTCCAAACACACTATTATAATTAGCTTGCTTAGTTTAGTTCATGTCGCCTCCCGAATCCCATCAGGCATTGTCTAGGGTGAAAAAGTGTAATGTACTGGAGCCGCCCAGATGCTGTGTGCTCTTGGAGTGGTGTACCCACACACAGCAGGCGGCTCCAGTTTAACACACTTTTTCTCCCTAGATTGTCCCTGCAGCAGGCGTGTGACTTACATAAACCGCAGTCATCGCGGGGTAGGCTGCGTACATGCTGACCATGGCGTACCGCGGCCACAGCCACAGGTTGACAGCCACACCCATGTACGAGGAGGCGGACAGGTACAGGAAACAAGCTACCGCGTTGAACAGGCTCTCCTAGAAACAGGAAATAAACAAGTTTTTATCGCACCAAAGAAAAGTTGGATAGTCCAAAAGTACAGTGCCCCAACTTATCTGTAGATGGGAGCAAAGTTGTTCATAATGATGTGTACATCATTCCCCAAAATATGGTCAGCTAAATGTAAGCCTGTACTATGGCCTGTATAAGTAAGTACCTATACACAATGATCAAATGTAATTTTAAACTTGTCAAATAAAATTGAGGCATTTTATCCGGATAATACAAGTATACTGATACAGCGTGTAAATCCATACGGGCATAATGTTGTATACATACGGGCATAATGTTGTATACATACGGTAATGTTGTGGCATAATATTATTAAGTGTCAAATCAAATTAGATAATTCTAACAAAAGTTCAACAATGAGAGACAGAAGTGTGACATTTTTCGGTTCCAGCTCTCTGCCGATTGCCAAAAGCCGCATGCCGCGTTGAAGTCTTTTATTCAACAATAGTTTAGTAATTAATTTTTAACCCAACGCCAAAACCATGAAATCATGCAAATAAAGGTGTATCTGTGAATGGTGGCAAACTGTGGCATCGCAGCTCCCAAATGTGTTGGACCGAATATTATTTTATTTATTTATATCACACACAAATTGATCTCTCCGAAGTTTCAGGGGATCATCAATTGTTTGTAAATTAACCAGCTATAGAAATTCACTTACAAATATGGACTGTCGGATAAGGTTCTGCGATTGGCTGGAGAGTACGTAGCAGGCGATCAGTAGAGATGTGGTGAGGAGACAGGCGGAGGCCGTGGTAAGGAAGCCGTGGAAGGCTGAGCCCATACTGCTAGCTTCGGACATGCCGTATTTGACCAGCAGAGATTGACACAGCCCGCCGAGCATCTGGAAATATAGAGCATACTCGTAGATATATAGAGCAGGAATAAGCTTCAGTAGAATACCTACACATGAGCAGAACTAACATAAAAACATAAGTATGTAAACAACTCAAAAATAACAACTCAAAAATATCTGGTTTGCTGGGCGTAGTCGTGGGGGTGGTATAGTCAGGAAAAGGAAAGCGAAGCCACCTTTACCCTTCGTCTTAGGTTGAAATGTAAGAACTACAAAAACCAACACACGATCGAACTACGAAAAACGACTAAGTACATATGCAATGAAATACTACCCAAAACATTAATCGCGAGCATTATACTATAGGTTGTTTGTACTACCATAGTTCAACATAAGTATAATACCTCTTCTTACAGGGGTAATGAGGTACATAGTAGGTAGGTATGTAGACGCTGATCAATGAAGGATAAATTATGAATTATGAATGAGTACACTTACCGACTCCGCAAGCTTGATGATTCCATGCTGGGTGGTGAGATATCCGAGGTTGAAGCATTCACAACACCTGCAACAGCAGCACTTTATGCCCTTCCCACCACTCGGGGCGACCCTCACTATCGTCGGACCACGTGTCATTTTAAAAGCAAAGATAAAACTATCAAAAAGTTTACTTATTATTTGTAGATAGTCCACCCAGCTTTCCAAACTGTGCAGGATTGGGTACAACAGCATCCGACAGGAAGTAGCGAGTTCAGACACTTTCACAGTTTGTTAGTCACGCATAACAACACTATACTCGTATTTTTAGAAAATCGCGAGCGGTTTCCGATGAAAGTTCAGCGAACTTTCGTTCCTATAACCCAAATACCAATTCGTCTTTACATTTTGGTTAACCAAAGTATACATATATAAAGTATACTCGTAAATATATTGAATCTGGGAATTAACTACACACACACAGGTTTATGCCACACCGTATTGGAAAGGGTGGACGCGCAAATAAGTCTAGCTCTAAGTTAATACAAAGTTAACACTTTATGTGGCTGGCACCCATCGAAGACCATGAAAGGACTAATGGAAATGGGAGTTGTGAAGAGATGTGTCTCGTGCTCGCTGCGTGTGCGCATGTATAAATAGCTCATCAACAAAGACCGCGGGCGCTGCGGAGGGTGACTTCTATTCTCGTCTCCTGTTTTCTTTCGACGGTAAGAAGTATGTATGGGGTAGATGAAGTTCAACCTTTCCGTTATAGGTATTGAAACAAATCCAGATAAGAAAAAATAATATATTAAATTATTTTACCATTCGTAGGCATTAAATAGTCATTTTAAATAAATAAGTTACGATAAAATACTTCAAAAACTTAAACAATTAAAATTTCAAACACTTATTTCTTATGCTTTTGGATTGCCGACAGAATGAATACTTTTCCCAGAGTTACATTATCGGACACTCCGTGTTACGGATGGCACGTTAAGCTGTAGGTCCCGGCTACTATCACTACTTCGTAGTATGTAGTAGTCGTAAAACCCCTCCACCAACCCGCACTGAGCCAGCGTGGTGGAGTATGGCTCAATCTTCTCGGATCCGGGTAAAGGCCTGTGCCCCTCGGTGGGGACATTAATGGGCTACATTTAATTTACTTACATGAATACTACTGGATCATCAAAAAAAAACTGCTAGAAGTTCACCCTTTCATATTATAATTTATACTTTTTTGTTTGCTAGAAACTATTCAGTAGATACCTTATTCTATGGACAAGCTAACTATATACTCAACTGGTGGTATCTCCATCATAAATTCATTCATATTTACTTACTTTACTTGTCAAACAAAACAAAACAGCAATTTTTAACATTTACAGAAATAACAAAAATAAGTACAAAAAATATCTTAGAAGGTATCCCTATTATTATATTATTACTTTTTTCTTGATTAGAGGTTTAATTGTCCTCAAAAATAAATAGGGCATAAATAGGACGTTCAAAGTCCTAATCTTTCATTACCCTAACCTTTAATTAGGTACCCCTTTACGTACTCCTTTACATACTCCTTTTTAGGGTTCCGTAGAGAAACAAGGAACCCTTATAGTTTCGTCAAGTCTGTCTGTCCGTCCGTCCGTCCGTCCATCCGTATGTCACAGCAACTTTATACCAAAACTATTAAGACTACACAGTTGAAACTTGGTACGTAGATGTATTCTATGAACCGCTTTACGATTTTTATACAAAAACTGAAAAAAAAAATAAGGGGGGCTCCCCATACAATAAACTGAAACCAAAAATATATTTTTTCATCAAACCTACATGTGTGGGGTGTCTATAGATAGGTCTTCAAAAATGAATTGGAGGTTCCTAAAACTATTTTCTCAAAGTCAATCTTTAAAGAGACAGACTCTAACTTTTAAAGTAAGAGAGTGATAAATCTATTAAAAATATATGCTTTGTATCTCAATATAAACTTTCGATAAAAATTGGTTTGAACAAAATATAATAAGCAGTTTTTAAGATATAAAACATTTATTAAAAATGCAAAGATAACTTCGTCATTCATACAAATACTATAAATAACCTGCCAAGTGCGAGTCGGACTCGCGCACGAAGGGTTCCGTACCATTATCTATAAAAAACCGCAAAAAAAAACATTTTGTATTGGAGCCACCCCCTAAATATTAATTTAATTTTAATTTAATTAATAAATAATATACTCAATATATTATGAACTTTTTAAGC
This sequence comes from Argyresthia albistria, assembly GCA_963457715.1. NCBI lineage: Eukaryota > Metazoa > Arthropoda > Insecta > Lepidoptera > Argyresthiidae > Argyresthia > Argyresthia albistria. The sequence continues at coordinate 7,056,005 of OY735257.1, read as the reverse complement.
GTCTACCTGCTACCATTATCAATACCGAGCAAAAATGAGCAAAAAAATCACGTTAGTTGTATGGGAGCCGCCCTTAATATTAAATTTCTTTTGTTTTTTAGTGTTTGTTGTTATAGCGGCAACAGAAATACATCATCTGTGAACTGTCTAGCTACCACGGGTCATGAGATACAGCCTGGTGACAGACGGACGGACGGACAGACAGCGAAGTCTCAGTAATAGGGTCCCGTTTGGCACCCTTCGGGTACGGAACCCTAAAAACAAAGTTACAATACAAACATCCAGTTTTATAATTACTTGCTTCTACGGAACCCTTCATGGGCGAGTACGACGCACTGGGCCACTTTTTTATTATATTTCTATATTTAATAGATTAATATCTAAGTACATCTATGTAATTATAAGATATCGCTTATATTAGACTAGATCTGCTTGCCCATTGAATCGAAATTTATTTTTCTTTATTTTATGGGGTTTGATTGTTTGTACGGCTTTCTTTTTTCAGTAGCTTGACGTGTTTCTGGCTGGCTTATTTCTCGTTTAATAGTACTCCTTACTACCACTCGCATCCTGTTTAAATGCCTCTGTATGCTTTGTTCGACAGTAATGTACTGAACAAGTATAGGGCTGCCACCACGAGTCCAATTATCTGCAAAATAAAAAAAATGAAATAAATATTTATAGTAGGTACTACCACCACTACCACGTACAAGCACGCGCATCATACATTTATAAAATTTCGTGATATACAGGTAGGAAATCGCAAGGTCTTCATTGTAAAACTTTGATAGAGTCATGCCCACTGTAGTTGATAATAATAATACTGGTGGTTGAATCCGAAGAAAAAATTAATTATTCTATGATGATGTTAAATGTTAATTGCCCACACTATCAACGAGTTTTATTGTTTCTTACATCTTCAGAATTACTTAAGTAATTTATTAATTGACATTCTTATTCAATCACGCGATCTAGCTTAGAACAATGTAATCTTCGAAATAAGCAAATAACTTAATGTGTTTTGTGTTGTGTAGCTACATGTTAGAACTACACAAATGTAGGTAGGAACGTTTTCCGGTTTCATTTAGATTTCAGAGGAGTGACAAGTATCGTACATTTCACTAATTGTTGAACAGCGGAACTGGTTTATCCCAACGGTGATATTATGGTGTGGATTACGTATGTTTCATAGCCATATTCAACAAAAATTATTGTTTCCGTATTTCCAGCATTTTCAGCGTCCTCAAGTGTCACAGCACATATGTTGCGTTCTTTTTGGGGCGTACTAATCGGGTTCATTGGCTATGATATGAGGTTTGGCTGATGTGATGCCATATGTTTAAGGTGTACCAAATAAAATCATACATACCGAAGCAGCCAGAAAGGGCTCATATGTGCTCCCGTATTGCCTCTTCTTCTGGTTGACCTCGATGAGTAAAGTGAGCGCTGCTGCCAAATACAACAAGAAGGCCAGCCCATGGTATATCACCTCCTGAAATATACAATTACATTTTAATTGTTATCTGCCCATAGCGGCCACTGTCACAGACGAGGGGTTAAAAATATACAAATTGCGTATGCCATTTTAATTGAGGAAAATTATCAATAGCCCATTTGATATCCATAGGTAGGATTAGAGTTGGTCAAGACAGACATTTTATTCATATTTCCTCATAACTAAGTTAGTCATCCAAAAGTGATGTAAACAATCTATTTATACACGCAGAACAGAAGGTAGGTACGAATAAATTACTTACATAAATGGTCTTCGATATGATGGCCCCGGAAGACAGTGAGATGAGGCAGGCAAGGAAGAGGCAGAACGTTCCGATGAGAAATGCGACAGACATGAGGAAGAAGAACAACTGAGGCCTAGCGTCCATGCTATAGCGGTACACGTAGTCCCTGTCCCAGTAGTAGCCCATGATGCCCACGCATACTGCACCCAGCAGCTGGAAATGAAACAAAATATTTGTTGCATGAAATATGTAGTAGCTAATCTACATAATGCTTTAAACTACACACAGTTTAAACAGTTATTAGCCGCGAAGTTTGATTCTAAATTGGGATTGACATCCATTTTAATTATACGTATGTAATTCGTTTGTATGGACACTCAAGGACAGGTCAGATAATTTGTTTCGCCATAGGTACTTGACGAGAGATAAATATTGTGTGGGAGTAGCATTCATAAAATTAATGGTATTTCTATCGCCCATATTTTATAACTTTAAAATAGTAATCTATCGAAAATATCGGTGGGTTGGATATTTATGAGTAGGTGATAGTACATGGTGAACAAGTGGTTTTTTTTTGTGAATGTCATCCTTGATTTTTACATTCATCATCCTACTTTTGAAATCCATGTTTTTAACGGATAGCAGCATTACGAAACATCGGTTTCCATCCCAACGTAAATTAAGAGTTTGCTTGTTATGATCGTATGCGTTGATTCTGCGATATTTTAGTAACTGGGTCAGACACGGGTCGGACTGATGGGAGGAATTTGAAAGGAGAATACACGACGTTTTGAAAACTATAAATCGATTCTTCATCGACCGACCCTCTAAATAGGTATTTAAAATTGAAAATTCACATGAAATACCTGTGATGTAAGTGTAAGTACCTACTGTTGTCAGGTCAAAAGACAAAAACTCCCCCTCGGCCCATTTTCATCTAATGATCTTTGAGAATAAGTCTTCCGCTAACTAGCACTTCAACTCTACAATACTCTTTGCTCTTCTGTAAATATATGAGGTAAATAATGCGGCTTGCACTATCCCGAGAAAATGATATCGCTATTTTTGAAGTTGTTGTACGAAAGTCGAAAACACAAGTTAGCTGTCGGGGTCTCTCGGGGCGGCGGCGACGACGACACAGAAGAAATAATAGTACTCCGACGACGATGAGACCTCGCAAAGTTCCACATCATATTGAAAGAAAATCATGTCGATATGAGTTTGTTGGAGTCAAGCTGTCATCTCTGGGACTCTAGTAAAGCCTAGAGAGTAGAGTAGAGACCTACCAGCTGTGCCAGCTTGAGTAGTCCAGGCGTTGTCTTGAGGTAGCCGGTGTTCACGAAGAGAGCCGTGCCGCTGGAGGTCGTGGTGGTTCTGGTGATCGTCACTGAGTGAGACATCTTGCCTTTTTATCTGAAAATATCATAAGTCATACTTGTCATAATAATCAAGCCAGAGGAACAGGAATTAAATACCAAGTGAGGCAAAAGAAATATCGGAACTTGATTGTTTAATTTTGTGACAAGGATGTTTCTAAATTTCTAGATAAATAATATGCTAGCTTAGTGGGAGGCCAGGACCAGGAGCCATGTCTTAAAGTAGGTATACGTATATATGTATTTGTGTACTCAGCATGAAATGCTACCTACCCCTCCTTCCCGCACCGCTCTATAACTAAGGTAAGTAGAGCTAAGTACTCTAGGGCATAATCTCAGTCACATTCTTGACTGCGAATCCGTCACCGTCCGTGACACGTCACGCAAAACAATGCTGTTTGGTCTTGAAGAAGGACATTCATGACATAATCTCGATAGTGATTGGCTGAATCATCTCCCAAAACGGCCGATTAGGTCAACACGTTGGCGGTGGCGGACCCTGATGACGCCATCCGAGCTATGTGTGCCGAGGCCGACTGCTCCCGCGCAATAAACATACACGTCGGTCGGTATACGAGGTAATGCACTCAACTGAATTCAATGCAACCAAGTAATGCATTCTGTAAGGACTATAAATGGCAAAGTGACGGCAATATATTTGTACTGTGCCGATAAACAGACCATATTGCAAAGGTGCTGTGGGCTCAGTTCCCAAATAAACAAATAAACAAACAAAGGTCCATCAAAGCAAGTCGTCTGAGGGAGGGATTAGGGAATTAGTTAGATTCAGCTGTAAAAGTACGCCTTTCTGTGAGAAATGGTATTTACGAACAGACAGAAAGCAAACCGACCCCATCTCTACCTCATCTGGTGGGACACCTACAATAATATTTTTGAAATTCTCGAATTCCCAAATGAAAATAATAACATCCCGCGGCAATCTCCTGAAAAAACATTTCAGCTCGTGGTCGGATCGGCGCCACTGAACTTCAATAAATTTTCCGATAGAGGGTGTGCCCTTAGGGGAAGTAAAATATATAGGACGGGGTTGATTCATCTAATGCATACAGTCGGTCGATGACCTCATCGTCGTTCCAGACACAGACAGACTATGGTTGACGTCACGCTGAAAATGTTAAAACACACCCATCTAGACGTCTTTTCGCATAGATACCCTATTAATATCTAAGTAATTATTCCACAAAATAACTGATAGTATACCGTAGGAGAAAATATTATAGGTGGATGACGACAAAAAACATAAAGTTTACTTTATATTGGTGTGATTTGTGGTGTTTGGCTCTACCAGTAAATTTTAGGGTAATTTTAGAGTAAGTACCTTTTTCAGTATTTTCCTGCATATGGTACTTACAACAACTTACTTTAGTAAGCAGAAAGCAGTTAAATACACGAAATGCATGTGTGTATGACTTTAACACGTCTAAACTAAATATAAAACTGCGCGAAGTTTACGACACCCATTAAATTGCAGTGGAAGGATTTGTAAACAAAGTTCCAACATTATCGAAAATAGCCCGCATTTGAAAAATAAAATCTATATTAAGTATACTGTTTAGAAAACATAAAATTATTATTTTACTCACATTTGTCTAAAGTAGGTCCAATCAAAGGTACTCCTCTGTTACTGGAATTGTTATGTTTTGTGGAAACCGAACGCTCGCTCAGTTTGTATGGCAGAGTATGAATGACGAACCGTGTAGCATGTAGCTCTGACTCAACCGTGTTGATCCGCGCATGCGTCACAACCACAACCAGCCATCCTACAACTACCAGCAACTTTACTCATACCTACCACCTGTTAGCATAGCTATAATGACAATGGTAATTGTGATCGAGGAAAACAACTAACCTTGAAAGCACGCGATGTTTTTTTTGAGGTGACATTAATATGTGTGCTAATGAATTAATGAGATTCAACCTTGTTCCCTCTGGTTCTCCTACTTATTTTTATTGTGCCTTTCCACTACAGGAGTTTGGCGGTTAGCTTAGAGAGCTCTCCATACTCCTTTTCTTTATTATACCGTACCGAACCTACTTACATTGTATTAGAGGTATTAGATATGTACGGATAACTTAAGATATAAAAAACATGTACAAAGGCGAGCTTATCTCTAATAAGAGATTTCTTTCAGCAAACCATGTATTCTTCATCTTATCTTTTCTCTGTATTGTTGGTCGGCTATCAGCTCTCCATATCATCCCTTTACTTCGTTAAGTTGCAGTAAGGCGGCACTTACAGCAGACACCAGCTGCTCTATTTGCAGTAAGGCGGCACTTACAGCAGACACCAGCTGCTCTAGTTGCAGTAAGGCGGCACTTACAGCAGACACCAGCTGCTCTAGTTGCAGTAAGGCGGCACTTACAGCAGACACCAGCTGCTCTAGTTGCAGTAAGGCGGCACTTACAGCAGACACCAGCTGCTCTAGTTGCAGTAAGGCGGCACTTACAGCAGACACCAGCTGCTCTAGTTGCAGTAAGGCGGCACTTACAGCAGACACCAGCTGCTCTAGTTGCAGTAAGGCGGCACTTACAGCAGACACCAGCTGCTCTAGTTGCAGTAAGGCGGCACTTACAGCAGACACCAGCTGCTCTAGTTGCAGTAAGGCGGCACTTACAGCAGACACCAGCTGCTCTAGTTGCAGTAAGGCGGCACTTACAGCAGACACCAGCTGCTCTAGTTGCAGTAAGGCGGCACTTACAGCAGACACCAGCTGCTCTAGTTGCAGTAAGGCGGCACTTACAGCAGACACCAGCTGCTCTAGTTGCAGTAAGGCGGCACTTACAGCAGACACCAGCTGCTCTAGTTGCAGTAAGGCGGCACTTACAGCAGACACCAGCTGCTCTAGTTGCAGTAAGGCGGCACTTACAGCAGACACCAGCTGCTCTAGTTGCAGTAAGGCGGCACTTACAGCAGACACCAGCTGTTCTAGTTGCAGTAAGGCGGCACTTACAGCAGACACCAGCTGCTCTAGTTGCAGTAAGGCGGCACTTACAGCAGACACCAGCTGCTCTAGTTGCAGTAAGGCGGCACTTACAGCAGACACCAGCTGCTCTAGAATCAAGCTAGAGTAGAGCCCGGATCTTGACCCTACAAAATTTCGGCTCGGGTTGGCTTTTGTTTATCATTTTGAACCCTATGTCGAATTAGATTCAAATCTAGGATTGCCACAATACATCTCTGTGCTCCACAAGCTCCCACAACACAATGTAGAAGATGATGCAGATGTTCACAAGTGCGTCCAGTTACAAATTGACACTATTCTTGGCTACGTCTGCGGTTCCTGTAGGTAAAAATTATATTTATTTTAATGGACTACGACTAGAAAGACCTGTATAAAGATGGGAGTTAAACAGTTCGTCAATTTGCGTCATTGTTGCGTTAGCGTCGCAGAATAGGCAGCATTGCAATAAAATACAAAATAATTTCGTAGTTTATATACTCGTTTTCAATACAAATTTATTCTTTTTTACAAATTTGTTACATTAACTATCGTGCATAAATTGTAATGTACCAATATGTGTCATAACATAAATCAATGTTTTATACGATTTTATAAATCAATGCCTGCATGCTAGAATATGCTAAGGACTGAAAAGTGGACGTGAAATGGCATGATTATAAAATAGCAAAAATATTAATAACACACCAAATATTTTGGTATATTTTAAAATACCACCTTAACATTTAACACAACTTAAATATTTCAGTACTTAACAATTAATTAAAAAATATTTCAGGTGAAAGTTTCGTTGAGTAAAAAAATAATTAAATTTAGGATATTCTTAGACTGTTAAATACCGTCAACGCCTTTTAGTTTAACTGATAATTCGCACCTTTTATTTATATCCACGTCCAATCATTATCATGTTTCAGTATTTATTTTAAATACTTACTTACATTTAAAAATAAATAAATAGGTGCAGTCTGTACGCAGTATGCGTACTAACATTAGATTGTAGCGAAGGTGGCCCTACACGTACCCATGTAACTATAATATTGAACACAACCATACCCTAGATCAGGAACCCCCTGGTCATTATTAACAAACAGACGTAAAGACGGACTGGAATTGTGACAAAATAAAAATAAAATAGAACGAGTCCCCTACAGACAGACATAGGGGTTCAGAACGAGTCCCCTACAGACATAGGGGTTCAGAACGAGTCCCCTACAAACATAGGGGTTCAGAACGAGTCCCCTACAGACATAGGGGTTCAGAAGTACGTTATCGTACATGCATATTTTTGTAACGTGTACTATCTTCATTTCGAAATATAATATAACTTAGCAGACTAGGCGATTGCATCGTATTTAAAGAGTTACAATAATATTGGAATACTTTTAAAAATACATTAGGTATGTTTTCTATATAAGTAATTGGATTTTAATAAGAAGTTTGGGAAAGACATCACAACAACGCTTGAAATTTACTCCAATGTTGGGTTAACTGCATATCTTTCAGTGCTATTCAAATGCTGTTTTTCAAATGGTAGTTAGATAAATATTAAAACCACCCCTACTTGTTAACCGATTTTTACCTCGAAAAAATTCGCATTCAACGAAACTTAAGTACCCATGTTCTTTGTGACTGTTCAGTTGTGCTACACCCAATTTTCAGAACTTAGCTTGAGGAGGGGCAAAAAGCCGAACTTTTTTGGCACATTTTCCAGTCTTTCACGTTTAATTTGAAAACATTCAATTATTGTAAAAAAAACTATGAGTAAATCAAAGATGACAAAATTTCGCGTCGATAACAAAAAGAAATACAAAAATTGGTCCAGACTTTGACTTTTATCGACATCCAAAATACTACCAAAACAATCAATCAATAGAATCAGTATATGTTTAATTTCTTGTAAACCCCCTTTTTTTCGCCCCTCCTCAAGTTAGCACAAGTTTTATTTGTTCGTAAAATTGGCGGTAGCATTACTGAATAGCCACAAACAACATACTTAAGTTTCGTTGAATTCGGAATTATCTTTTTTTGTATGGACTAAAATCTCTGCCGACTGGGGTATAAGCAGTATGCAAACAGAACATTAATAAGATTGCGACCACTAGGCTGATGCTGTAGGTATTTGACTAGGTACGTAATGTTCACCATTTGTACCATTTTACTTGGTACATCCTGTGGACTTGAATCGAAAGTTATCCTGAAGGGGGAGATTAGAGGCTTCGTTTTGAGCAACTCATATCGATATTAGAATTCAGAATTTACGATGCAGGTGCGATAAAAAGACAATTAGACTACAGAGCGTCGTACATAGTATAACAGAAACTTGTAGCCATATTCTATGGAGAGACATTTTTTGATCAATTTTTACTACGAAACCTGTTTGATTTGTGTAACTTTAAATGCCACCCAGCACCACCCAGCGCCCAGCTTTATAATATGACATTATCAGATCTTTCTGTTGTACCCTATCAATGGAGTGTAATATCAATGAGGGCACAATAAGGTGTACTTCGGGTAGTCAATTAGCGCTTCTTTCTGGATTCGTGTACAGTCGGCCCGAGAGCTTGTGGTTTGTGAGAGTGATCACGCGGCGTTGCCGACTGTACTCTTGTGTTCCTTGTAGAGCAGGAACGAACTGAATGCGTACGCGGCGGTCATGATGAGACCAAACACCTGGAACAAGAGAGTTGCCATTGAGAACATGATTATTATTATTATTATTATTACGAGCCTGTAATGTCCCACTGCTGGGCAAAGGCCTCTCTCCCCCTCTTCTACTCTATTTGGGTTGTTGCCGCTAGGGGCCGAAGAGTATTACCGCTAGGGGCCGAAGCCTTTTTCAACTATTATTATTTAAATGAAAAGCAACTCGCACTTGGCCATAAAGGATTGTAACAAGTACAGTTAGCAACAGATTGTCGATAAGTCGAATTTCGTGGGTTGCATTACGTTCCTCGGGCTAGAGAGCCTACGACATACAGGCAGCCCCTAGTGTAGTACATATGTGAGTTTTGGTTTGTTAGCCGACTGTACTTAGCCACTATGGCCCCAAGCGGGAATAGAAGTATGACAATTACGCAATTTAATTTTAATAATAGTATTATATCTTTCGGCCCCGTTTGGTAATCAATCTATGGAAACTCGCAGTTACGAGAACAATAAGCTGGCCCCAAGCGGTAACAACCCCTCTATTCGACCCTGAGCGGTCTCCCTCCACTCTTTATCCCATGATACTTAATTAAAATAATAGGTATAGTAAACTCTTGTTCTAGAGATAGGTTGCAATATAAATGTTTTATATGTATAAGGTGTAAATGAATTAACGCAAAATGAGAAACCACTTTATTATAAAACCGATTGGACCAGAGCAACTTTGTTTTTTCATTTCTCCATACAAATCAACTGATGCACGCAGGCCAAAATGTACTGGGAAGCGAAAAATAAAGTTGCTCTGATCAAATCGGTTTCATAATGAAAGTTGCTCAGAATGATGTCCCTAACAAAATGGTTTCTCATTTTGCGTTAATTCATTTACACCTTGTATACAAAGTCATACATCATTTTCAACACCGGTCCTACCCTAACTTGTTGTGCTGGAAGAGATCCTCTTAACAGAGATAAGCTCGTATTTGTACACTCTTATTAAGTGTTTCTTGATCTGTGTAATTGTTTGGATGCAATAAAGAAATCATGTGTTTTTTTTCGAGTACAAGTACCTAACAGCGAACATTTTGCCGGCTATGACGGAAAGGAAACTGTGGCAGAAACATTATATTTTGGTCTAAAAACCGCAATAGAAACCTAGCCTAAGATCGGAGAACACTATACATATAAAGGGTTCCGGCCCTTAAAAGGAAAAAAAAGAACCCTTATAGAATCACTTTGTTGTCCGTCCGTCCGTCTGTCTGTTTGTCTGTCTGTGTGTCAAAACCTTTTATATCAAGAACGCGTGGAAGTATTAAGCTGAAATTTATAGTCGCATATAGCTGTGAAAAAATCAACCTTATATGTCAACGCAATCGAACGCTACGACCATTTATGCTGTAAAATTGTTGGATTTTCATAGTAATCGCAATGGACCCAAAACCTATAAGGTACTTCCCGTAGGCCTGCAATCATAAAATTTGGCACAAAGCAAGTTCTTATAGCACAAGTAAAGGGAAAAATCTGAAAACTGCAAAAATCTGTCGTTCTACAAAAATATTTAACTTGGATTACAATTTTACATGGATGGACATCATACCTTTAGTTTTTTATGTAGAAATTGAATTATACGTGTAACGCTCTCCAAGTGTGATCGGAACCCTTGGTGCGCGAGTCTTACTCGCCCTTGACCGTTTATTTTAATAACAGGATATGGCGCGCGGTCACACGCTTTACGTTTACCTACATCTGTCGTTGGTTAGAGTTAGCTATAGATATGTCGGCGGCCGATCGTAGAATTGGGCACATCAAGATGTGCCCTAACGTGAAATATCATGAAACTATAAAATCTCTTAAGGCAAACGCTGCGGTAGCTTAGGTGAAGACTAGGCGAACGTGTCTTCGTCTTCGTTTGACATGAATAACACAAAAAACATCACGTAGTGCTGAATAAAAATAATTATAAAAAGGCATGTTTTCGTTAAAACCCGCCACGTCATGATGTGCCCGATTCTACGTTCAGCCGCCGACAGATATACTTATTTACTAATTACAGATATACCTACTATTGTCATAAGAGGAATATCGTTAACACCCACGGTAGCGTAAGGACAATCCAGTCCTTGGAACAATATTGACATTAAAATTATAAAAAAAAAAAAAATGACATTAAAATTATTTTGACAGTGGGTACCAAGACGTCAATGAATGTCTAATTTTTGACGTTGGTACCCACTGTCAAACTAATTTTAATGTATTTTTTTTTTTTTTACAAAAAAAATAAAAAAAATGGCTGCAGCCAGCAGGTTAACCCGTGAATGAAACAACATGGAAAGAAAATTGTAACAACAATACATACAATCGTCAGATACAACAATGAATCAATCACATCGATCGATGACCCACAACCTGACATTAATTTCCAATTCAAGTAGTTATTTTATCTGTTTCCAATAGAATGTGATATGAATAAGTTGCCATATTAAGCAATGCTCAGGCAGCTAGTAACACAAGTTAAAAGATTAAAAAATAGAGTCTAAGTATTTGTGTAGGAAGTAGTCTGTGGGTGCTGTCCTTGCGAAACTAAAACCGCGCCAGCCACTCGAAATATGGGCCAAATCAGTTTGATTCGTATATTACTGAAATATGGGCCAAATCAGTTTGATTCGTAAGTATATTACTGAAAGCAGTTTTGTGAACGAGAATCTGCGTGAGCTTGAAATTTACTGTCACAATCATTGAGTTGGCGATTGTGCATCTTCGTAGTGTAGTGATGTAATAAAATCCCATCTCAATAAATTTTATTATGTATGACATAATTTTAAGACAGTGGTCTCTCGCTGGACAAACACACGCTCGACGTAGAATAGAATAGAATAGAATAGAGTAGAATAGAATAGAATAGAATAGAATAGAATAGAATAGAATAGAATAGAATAGAATAGAGTAGAGTAGAGTAGAGTAGAGTAGAGTAGAGTAGAGTAGAGTAGAGTAGAGTAGAGTAGAGTAGAGTAGAGTAGAGTAGAGTAGAGTAGAGTAGAGTAGAGTAGAGTAGAGTAGAGTAGAGTAGAGTAGAGTAGAGTAGAGTAGAGTAGAGTAGAGTAGAGTAGAATAGAATAGAATAGAATAGAATAGAATAGAAAAGAATTACATAGAATAGAATAGAATAGAATAGAATAGAATAGAATAGAATAGAATAGAATAGAATAGAATAGAATAGAATAGAATAGAATAGAATAGAATAGAATAGAATAGAATAGAATAGAATAGAATAGAATAGAATAGAATAGAATAGAATAGAATAGAATAGAATAGAATAGAATAGAATAGAATAGAATAGAATAGAATAGAATAGAATAGAATAGAATAGAATAGAATAGAATAGAATAGAATAGAATAGAATAGAATAGAATAGAATAGAATAGAATAGAATAGAATAGAATAGAATAGAATAGAATAGAATAGAATAGAATAGAATAGAATAGAATAGAATAGAATAGAATAGAATAGAATAGAATAGAATAGAATAGAATAGAATAGAATAGAATAGAATAGAATAGAATAGAATAGAATAGAATAGAATAGAATAGAATAGAATAGAATAGAATAGAATAGAATAGAATAGAATAGAATAGAATAGAATAGAATAGAATAGAATAGAATAGAATAGAATAGAATAGAATAGAATAGAATAGACGTTTATTGCATTAAAATCTTATAGGCTACACACACATACATCCCACGTGTCGAGACACTTTGTTTGAGTGAAACTGGTACCAAATCGTTGTGCATTTGACCATTTTAATCTATACATATTCCGAGCCGAAACATCGCGGGCACAATAAGCCATAATGATAGCCGACCTCCAATAGGAGATACTCAAAGAAGAAGTATACTTACAGCGGCCGCGACGTTAGCACCGTAGAAGTATGCGCCGGAGTAGCGCGCAGCCTGCGCGAACAACACTATGAACCCGATGAAGTACAACACCGTCTCTATACTACAGCTGATCAGCTCCTGTAAACAGATAGTGTGATGTTAGTCAGTTTTCTTTCTTTCGTTTTCTTTTCTCGCTTTTGTGAAGTAATACCCTTCTTCATTAATTTTTCATTTTTCGCAATGCGATTGAGGACCGCTTACGTAAAATACCGGTTGTCCCCTATTCTCTAAATAAAATCTAAAACTAGAGTAAGTAATAGCTAAATCAAATTTAATGTAAATATTAACGTGTCAGAAATTACGGCACCAAACTTTTTGGAAATACTTTCAATGTAGATTGTGAATTGTGATATGAATTTAGTGGGAGGTGAAAAGACAAACAGCTAAATAGACTAGTCTAGACATACGATAAATTATGTTTCATTAGATGATTTTAAAGTTTATTTCTGCAATTCAGAATTGAGGTCAGTTACACAACCTTCAAGATCAAATCAAACTGACAGTATACTCATACTTACTCTTGATTTTTCATGATTATGTGAAATGGTCTAAATTTACTTCATAGCAGCCACTAGCACTATCATTTGATTTTATGGAATATTGTTGTAGTTTTACAGAGTGACATCGCATAATTTCCACTGCTTTCCCATTTTTCTTGAAAGTATTTACTTACAGATAAAACCCAGTTGATGGGGATCCGCAGCGCTTCCCTGATGCTGAGCAGGTACACGAAGCTCCACATGAGCGTTGTGATGAAGGATGTGACCGCCACGAACACGAAGAACGGAGACACGAAGGAAGTCACCAGCGACATGCATAGTATACCGACGATCTGGAATCAAGAGAATTCCACTTTAGACTTACTTCAAAAAGACAGTTTTTCAGGGAAAAAACCGGACTCTCTTACTTACTCTTTTCTCTCTCTTTACTGCAGTAGTAGGAAAAACTAATATTGATGGATATATAATCGCGGAAGAGGAGTTTTGATAATAATATCTTTACAAAATGCCTACGCTAATAAAGTAATGAATAATAGTCATACTTATAGGTAGGTACTTTGTTTATTTTATTCCAGTTGCTTAGCTTTAAAATAAACTTATATGTAAGAAGTATTCTGAAGTATTTGAATAAAACAATGAACTAACGGGCAGGCAATATCACCTTGAACCTTCGTCCGACAAGCATTGTTTGTCTACAATTCACAACTCGCACCTACCATACATTGCACGTATGTAGGCAATGGCAACATGGCATGCTTGTATTTAGGTTGGGCACTTATTGGTTATGTAATGAACATGAAAGATGTTTTTAACCAACGCAATTTCACGCTTGGGATTGCCTATTCATTCAATTCATGTACTATATTTTATGTTTTCAATAACGAGCATTACATTAGAAAATTGTCTGATAACTTCATGGCCATAATTTACACTGTGTTAAGTAGGTATAATTCGCAGGTTTGTTAGTTCAAATTAGGTGTACGCCCTTAATTTCTTGACCTCTTGAGCCTCATCGAGAGCCCTAGCTAAGTGAAGCTAGTGAAGTACTCTCGTACTAATAAGGTGCATTCTGTCTGTTCTCAAGACGTCGTCATTGACCAAGCTCTAGCTAGACAATACCTGATTGATGTTGTATTTGTAAAATTCTAGTCTCTTTGACAAATTCAATTTGTATAAGAAGCTGTGAGATAAAGTTAGAACATGATTGATAATTCAGTTAACATTTCGTTGTCAAAACTAGGAGAAAAGAACGAGTCACGATCACGATTCGTAGTACAGTCCAGAAGACGAGCTCTGAGAAATGCGTTTGTGTGAGTGCTTCCATTGTGAGACGCGAGACGTGTTTATGTAAGTTTCACCAGTGTATAGTGTGCTCTTGTCAAGTAGCCCATTGCCGGCCCTGTGCACTCCCACAATCGTAATTGTCAGGTCTCGCCTTCTTGCCTGTAACTAGTAGTAACATATACGTATTGCTTGTAGTTATATTATAGCTTGAGAACTATCATATCACCTTCACAAGGATACGAGGCGTATTCTGCAAGAACGCATCTCAGTATTTTATACTTATAGTTGTCTTTGTCCAATATTGCGTCATCATTCACAATAGCCTTGTTGGCGAGGATTATTATTTGTAGGAAAACAGATTTCTGCTACAAATGATTCTTGCACGTAACTTCAGAATCAATATTGGTTTTCTTACATCGACACTCTTTTCCTACCCCACCTTGGGAAACTTGACTTTGGGAAAACCATAGAATACCATAGCAAAGGAAAATCTTTTATTATTTACCCGCCTTAAAAAAATAAGACTTTCTATGTTATTCATCCTCGTAAATCGTGTACCTAGTGAGTCTAGGATCACATAAAGAATCCTTTTTTATCCTCGTCAGAGCAAATCCAACTTCTAGGTACCTAGACTAAATTAACTCAACAAGTTTAATTTAATTTGATTTTTGTAGTCGTAAGTTAGGTTAAGTTGTACATATTGTATTGTAATTATATCTAACTTCAAAGTAAAAGTCAAAAAAAAATATTGACCATAAAATCATACAGATTGCTTAGTCAACGTCAGTATAATATTAATATTTTTGTATACTACCGCCCGCGCCCGTTCGGAAGTTGTGGGCTTAGGGATGGAGCAAAGAAGGGCAAGAAACTCCCCCGTACCTAACTAAATCATTTACAGACTAAACAAGTATGTGGAAATGTGCCATATAGCGGCATAGGTATGGTCCAGCCGACATGACGAGGCTACTAGGTAAACTTAAAAGCCTGACTGACTGAGCGGTAGTGCACCGTTCAATACAAACACAGAAACCGGTTCTGTTGTACTACTTAATATACCTAGACCCACACTTCAACATTCGTAAATTCCAGTGAGCTGTGTCGCCGATAAAGGCACTGCAACAGGTGCTGAGTCGACAGCTGTCAGAAGTGACCCTCGATTTCTGTGGCTTACGTTCTACCTAAGATTTTAGTTTGAAGGCATCGGACTAAACACCCATACACGAATAAGTAATTGGTTCACTACAAAATTTGTTGCATTCGCAGCAATTACCGACATTACAACCCTGTCTGAGATGCGACTTCCGCCTCTATGTTTAGCATAGCTAATAACAGCCGTCTATTAGTGTTCTTAGTAACAATTAGAGCATTGTATTGGACACAACACACACAACTCTACATTGCACTTCATAAAATTAAATTCACTAAACTGAAGAAGTATCCGAGTAAGGCCCGTGCCGCTCAGTGGGGACATTAATGGGCATTGAGCTACATATTATTACTATTATTAAACTGGAGAAGTTTTCTTACAAACACTGGTAATTTGATGAAAACTGATTTCAATGGTTAGATTAGCTATTTATTTGTACTTGAACTTTCAACACGAAAATTAAAAGTCATACTTATCTACCAATTTGAAACAATACAAGGCAGAATTGAGGCCTTTTATCTCCCTGAGAATATGCGAGTGGGAAGATATTTGTGTTTCCGTGTCAGTGGGAGAGAATTTCCCACGGAACAATATGAAAACTGTTTGACGAGGAAGCCCACCATTCGAATGCTAAATCTAAAGTGAGTGGGAAAAATTTAACTTACAAAATAGGTACGATTTCTTTGTCACAGTTTCAGCTTCGTGGGACAGTGGATGGATAGGTGGACTTGTTCATGGAATAAGTATGTAGAGTATTGAAAGAAAAGTGTGTCATAACATAATTTTTGATGATGTTAAAGGCACTTATCCCCTAACTCTACAGTCAATTTCTTTTCTGTTTTGCAGTACCGAATAAGCTTACTACTGTCAAGTGTTGGAATGGCTCCCCATGTCCCTGAAATAAGTACTTTAATACCTATTACCGTTAAAAATTATCGCATTCTTTAATCAAGTTCTGCAAACTATCGTTGAATGGAATAAGTTGAAGTCAGTCAAAATCGGTGTCAAGTGACAAACATGTGCGCGGTGAAAGTGCGCATACGTCGTCGTCCGACCTCCACACAAGCATACCTACATATACACATACGTATACTGTTGCCATGGGGTTCATGTACGTTTGCATGTATGTGTGCATGTCGGTGCCTCGCTGAATGCTGATGCACCGAGCGACACCATTGACTTCTTTTCGCAGAGAAGATTATTATGAGTGCGATAGAAAGCTGCATCGCTCGTCGAATCGAGACTTGAACATATTTTTTACTTCATGACGACGACACGTCCTATGTTATTGCTACCTACGTACGGGTTGGCGGTAGGTTAGTTAGGTGTTGTACCTCTCGTATAGTAATTAGCACAGATACTATAATATTATACTAATAGTAATAGTCAACAAGCATGTGGACGTTGTAATTTGATTTTCAATAGATATCTCTAGATTGCGTGAAATTACTGTGATTGATTGATTGTTTGATTCCAACCGCCAAATCGACAAATTGCGTGCGTCTCATTTAAATTAGTGATTAGCGGACTTTTACGTGCCTCTTTCGATCCAAAAGCTAAAACGTGGCTGGATTTCCGATGCTACATTAAGTATTTCATACATGATTCTTTGTTCATGAACGAAAGTATCGACGATTGTTATCTGTTGGACATTGTCGACACACCCATCCGTAGTAGAAGTCACAATGGGTCATAATGTAGATAACTATGTATGTCAGTCTCATGCCATACCATGCATGCAATGGGTACCTACACACCTTGAGCATCTACCTGCAACCCATCCAGTTTACCTATGATCCCATAATGTATCAAAATAAATATTTGTGTAGCTGGTAGGTAAACACCAGAGATACGGATACCTAGACGGGGAGACGTCAGGATGATCTTGCAGGAATATTCATTATTATAAACTAGCAACTAGCAAGGTATATAAAAATAACGTTCCTCATTACGAAAAACGTAAAAAATCTTGTTAAAAAACAATAAGCTGATGAGGATTGAAAAATTACAAACCGAGGTCAACGAAGATTTCGGAAGTGAGAAGCGAATATTACTCGGAAACAGGAACCAGTGGGATGGCAATTGTGCGCTCGCACTTATTCTGAATTAACGTAAGCGCCAAAACTGAAAAAATATCATAAAAAATAAGCTATTTCAGGGAATTACATTTTAATTTTCAAATCGCTAGTAACAACAATTCCCCACATATTACAATTAATAAGATCATATTTACTACTACTGCGGTTTAATAGGAGAAAATATTGGAAATAAGTAATTGAAACAAAAAGTAAAACTTTAAAAACCGACTTCCACAAACCCTATTTTGACTTTGGTTTTTTTTCTATCGAGAAAATTTTATCCAAACACGTTTTGAAACATGAAAGAAAACCCTGGATTATATAGTCAGATTAATTACATATACCTACCAAAAATTGATTACGATTTGCGGAGTATTTCCTGAAATACACAGAAAAAAACACTACTATATTATTGAAGTAAAACTTCTTGGGGCACGGGGGTAAAATTTATTTAACCTCTCAACTGTGGGTTATTCATATATTTGCTTTTCACTTGCTACTAGCCGGGTGCTATCACGAGAGGCTAAGAAATGTAACGGAAATTGGAATCGGTGACGTCAGGGTCGGCTGAAGACTTTTAAAACCGCAACTATTTTCAATACGGTTTTTAACTAATCAGATAAGATAATAATACATTCGTACAATAAAGAATGTTAATTAGTGAGAGAAAAACCTGATGAAACGTTAACAAATAAAAATTATTTTAAGCATTCTTCCACGAGTTCTTGATTTCCGGTATGGCCAAGATGGCGCCGCCGCCGCTGGCTGGGGCAAACACTGGCAAACAAAACCAGTGACGTGACCAAAAACTACTTCGTTCAACCTCTTTGTTGGAACCGGAACTTATGTTTGACAGCTGTGCGATGCGATCCATACAGTTTGTAAGAAAAGAGTTTCATCAATGTCACATACGGGTCGATATGGATTTCTAAAATGATGAACGAATCGTTTTGTGGCCGGTAACTATGGAATAGGTACCTAAAACGCGCTGCGTAGTCGCGCAACGGGCAGCTAGTAATCGCATAAAGTCACTTAGAATCATCCAAATGTGATATTTAGTTTTCAAGCAAATTCCGATGTGATGGATGGCTGCATTAAGACTTCTTGAAAACAATAAGTAGGTACCTAGAACTGTTCTAAAGCCACTTTTTATTATATAGTGCATTTCAAGTCACAAATTAGCAGTTTAGCTACTAAGTACGTGTTATACCTACCTATTTAATGTTTATCTGTAGTAAACGGCCAAAGCGAGTTTACAGAGCCATAAGTTTAATGGCTTATTGTTTCGCTTATTTGTTTGTATGTAATTTTTGTAATACATATTTTAAAGTTGAATTGTTGTTATAACTGTTGAAATTATACGATTTTGATTTTAATAAGCTTTTGTAATTTTAAAGTTAATGCTTCATGCCAGTCAATAATGTTGAAGTAAAATATAAAAATCGAGGTATGTCGTATGGCGGACTAAGGAAATGTCAAGAATAAAATTAAATAAGAGTTACGTCATCGCTTCGCGATGAAGTAACCCTAAAAAATCCTAGCAAAGTTGGTATGTATAGGTTAGCGGGGGTAGCATAAGGCACGCCAGTCACCCCAGCCACGCATTTTGTCACAATTTAATGTCATATCATAATGAATGCGCGCTATTTTATGGAGAAACATCATTGAGACGCGAAAGGAGTTGGCA
The DNA here is from genome assembly GCA_963457715.1 of Argyresthia albistria. Classification (NCBI taxonomy): domain Eukaryota; kingdom Metazoa; phylum Arthropoda; class Insecta; order Lepidoptera; family Argyresthiidae; genus Argyresthia; species Argyresthia albistria. The sequence goes on along the minus strand of OY735257.1, from coordinate 7,036,631 downwards.
ATTTGGCAAAATGACTGCCCCAGACATGTACAAAGACTTCTCAACAGCCAATTAATAGCATTTAAATATTCTCTCATAAATTACTGCGTCTTTAGTTAGTTTGTAGAACTTGAAGGAAATGATTAAATAATTATGAGTTGTCACTTCATACTCTATGATTCCGCCATTGATTAGTGACTTTTGCCATCGTTAAAAATAACATGCAACATAATTGCCAACTAGCAAAACTGTTGAAAACAGGAGGTTTCCAGAGGAGTGGCTAGATGGCGTTATGTTGCATGTTATTGCAAAATGGTGCTTATTTCTAGCGACGGCAAAGGTCACGGAATCATATTGGAATCACGGAGTATTGAGTAACAACTCTTATTTACCTATATTTAATAATTTTTTTCTTCAAGTTCTACAAACTAAATACAGACGCAGTAAATTAAATTTATGAATGAATATTTAAATGCTATTGGCTGTTGAGAAGTCTTTGTACATGTCTGGGGCAGTCGTCCATATATTGATTTAGCCATCTTCTTTGTCATTTATCTGCGCGACTGAGGTGAGTGGCAAGCCTTATGGTAGCCCCGCAGGTACACATTAACTTGGAAAAGTTGAAAATACGTACTCGATCAATTAAATAAAGGGACTGGGCACAGAGACAAGCAAAGCAATGCATACATATGAGCGAGACGGCTTAAAGACGTGACGTCAGATGGTATATAATCTGAGCGAGATGCAAATAGTAGTGACACTATTGAATGAGTTAAGTATATCACCACGAGCGCGACAAATTGTAGATAAGGAATGGTGGGAAATAAATGACATGACGTATTAAAAGTAAGTACAAGCATAAAATAATTTCAAATAATCGGACGTCTGAAACTTAAAAGTAACTTGAAGCAGAGATTGGATCTCAAAATTGGAAATTTAAATCTCTTTTAGTATAGGTAGGTATAGGTGTATAGTATAGGTACCACTTAATGATCTAGCTACAGAAGTTTTACTTCTAACACGTGTACGGTGCTACACGCGTTTTTTTTTTTTAAGTAGAGTCAGAGTTGTTTGTTACCCTTTTGTAGGTTATAAAACAAATTAAAAAGACTGTGACGATGACGGCGGCAGTTGAGATTAAATAAATAAATATCACCCCTCCATATCGCAACATATCTGAAGATTCTGAAGTTAGTACTTAATCGATCGGTCGATCTGTCTTATTTGAACTACCTCGAGCATCTTTGGTTGATTGATGAAGCTGTGGTTTCAATGATATACAGTAGCGATTTGAAGTTTAATTCGGGTCAAGTGAGACAACACCTAATTCGAGTCACCACAGAAAAACAATCAAGGATAAATTCGTAAAAAAAAATATCATAAAAGGGAATTTCATGTTTTATGAAAGTGTCTGATGCAATTCTCCTCAAGTTGGCAATAATAGCTATCTGGATTACCCTATAAAGTTGTCAATCGCACTCATCATTGCTGGTAAAATTCGTAACCTGCTAAATTCTATAACCGCGCTTAACTCGCATTCCCATATATATCAACACTCAGCTATCAATTTAAAATGGGCCTTCGTAATCTGGACCCTATTACCCTTTATTTTAAAAGATAGATAAAGCTAAGTGGGAGCAAGTAGTGAGCTCAATTACTGAGGCGCGGGTGCACCCGTTACTCTATCCACCTACCTACATCTACCCGGCGAGCTACAACAAAAGCGGCGCGTGCGTCGGGTCAACGTCCTGTGTTCCCTGCTCCACAGCTGCATCAGACTCTTCCCTTCTTCCGCACCATGTGCTCACTCCCTCCGAGGCTAATTGGTAAGATCAATAAAGATTCTTTGTCTTGTCTCGCTTATTATACCAGTCATATAGTTCGAATGCGGCTTCAGTCCTAATAGGGATATCGCACTGATAAGCTAGCTGTTTGGGTCCCTAAACCCCATTACCTTACCAAAATCGGAACCTACTTGACAGCTTATCGCAATATTTTCCTGTGTGCACATGAATACGATACCTCCTATGTCCTTAATTTAAAAGGTCAGACAGTCGTCATCAGATTCATGTAGATTCTTAGGTATATGAGCACTCAAGCTACTCGAATTTATATAGAACAATTCTACACATTCTAAACGATCTGCACAGCGAAAATGTCAAAATGATGTCAACATCCACGTTAACGCAATTTAACGCCTTGGCTGTGTAGACATGGCTAGACCTATATTTGAGTATCTTGGAAACTCACATAAAACCGATGCTAACTGTACTTATATGTGTAAAGCTGTACTACAACGTTTATGGACAATGCTCGTGGCTAAACGTAGGCAGATAGACAATAAAGATGACGTTATCTAGCACCGATGCATTTTCGTCCAACGTGAGCGCACGACTCCGCATCTATTGCACGAATGAATGACATAATCCACTAGATATATGTCTGACCTAGGTTCCCTCTGACTGGGCGCAGCGCAGCCATCATTGCGGGTGCCGTCATGGCTAGACGTAGATGTTCCACTTGAACACACTCACATATCTATTGGTAGTAATTGACCGAGCAAGGAGCGAGAGAAGCGTCTCTGTTTCAGGATTGGGAAAAAATGCTTTCGTATGTCTGCCCATCTATCCGGTTGTTCTGTCAGGTCGCATTTCTCAACCGATTCTCGTGAAATTTTGTGAGCAGTTCTTTTGTCGATTCAGTTTTCGTATATATGTCTGTCTCGCGACTTAATGACGTTTCTCTATACTTGCGACTCTTCCGAGCATTGATTTTGACATTAAATTGTGACAAAGTCAAAGTCAATTTTTTTTATTGACCATAAAATCATACAGATTGCTTATTCAACGTCAATATAATATTAATATTTTTGTATACTACCGCCCGTTCGGAACAAAATGAGCGACTGAGGTAAGTGGCGTCGTGCCTCATGGTAGCCCCGCAGAAGTGACCAAAAACATCTTGAAAACGAAGAAGGAGAAAAATTTAGATAGGTACAGTTTCCAACGACCTTTTGGCGTGCGGTGACAGGTGCAACCTGAGGGTGGAACTGACGCTATTTTGGCAGGTTCATTTTCCCTTGTAAACGTCACTCACACGCCAAAAGATCGTTGGACGACGATGTAGCCATGTTCTATGTTGTTTTATGAAAAGGTGGTATTGTTTCTAACTAACTCTACATTTAACCTGCCTGATAGGTTTATACCAGCAGAGACTATATATCCAATTGACTGCGCCTGCGGGGGAATGCGGCTCGCCAAACGAACATTCGCATTCGCAACCTATGTACGATGACGGGCCGCCAGACAATTTCGCAGCGGCTGACCAATCACAGCTCTCTTACCTCGTCCCCCGCCGCCCGTAAATTGGTGAGTTGTGTTTCAAAGGAAAATATATCTATGCGCTCTCCACTGGATAAGTGCTCCCTGGTTTATACTTACCTGTAAATTTTAATGACCCATCGACCTATATTTTAGTCGATGAAAGAGATGCTATAATCGTCGTCGTGCTGGACGCGATAAGTAGGGTAAATTACATCATGCTGTAGTCTTTGTCATTTACATACTTAGACATCTGAACACCGGCCGAGATCCCCGGATTTAAAAATAGTGAGTAGACTGGGTACTACAGGTTCATTATATCGAGCATGAAGGATGTCTGACTGATGTTTCAGCCAGCATTGTCTATAGCGTAGCCAGCATTAAATTATAATTGAACATGTTTGGGATTGCAAATACCTGCTGCAGACATCCTGACTATCTAGATTGGAACTAATGAATAATATATATTAATAATTATAATTTAACTAAACTATAGGTAAAGAACTAAACTACAACTAAACTAGATCAAAAATTTCGCCCAGATCGCTGACGGGTGGGAGGGTGCCCAAAACGCTGGCACCGTTACCTCGCTGTATCGCAATGCTGATGCGTTGAGCGAGGTAGGTGCCAGCCACAGCTCTCTGGTCCCCAGACGCTTCGACGAGCCGTTTTGATGTATCTTTAAGTGTTAAAATATATACTTCAGTATTTTCTATTTATTAAATAAATATCTACTTATATGGGTAAGTAATTTATTATTACACAAATAATCAAATAAATAATGTAGTTAATTAACACAAATATACCTAACTAGTCTAACGACATACTTGTCCAACGCCATCACAGCTTAATTAAAATTCACTTTGTTTTTCAGTAAACGTTTTGCGGGCAGTCAAACTTGACTGGTTTTTTTTCTTTTGAACCACGTTGTCATCTTTAACGGTCCGATTCTAGAGTTTACAGCACAATAAGCCACGATGGTTGTCTAGGAGAAAATAAACGAAGAAATCACCAATGAAAGTTGTTTCCATTTCGATGGCCTGGTTTTGGTTACAGTCGTTACGCAAAATTGCGCCCACATCATCTGTTGATCAGCTCATTGTTTACTAACAATTCAGTAAAAAAGTCAACAAAGTCAATAGATGTTCTCTGAGCTATTTGCTAATATGTAGGCGCTGCACACGTTTGTTTTTTGCTTTCCCTCCAAACGTTATGGATTACGTAACTCATAGGTTCTGCCTCGTCAAAATGAATATGATTAGGTGTAGTGCTCAATCTCAAGGAATAGTGCTGCTGCAGGTGGACAAGACTTTATCACATGAACTATGGAATCACTTTCACAGACAATGCAATAACATCTTTGTATCTGATGGTTCAGTCGTCTCAGCTAATGAAGTTTGGCCAAATATACTGGTGGTTGTTGTCGAGTATACCAAGTAAAGAAAAAACGGTCAAGTACGAGCAGGACTCGCGGACCAAGGGTTCCGATCACACTTGGAGATTGTTACCTCGTAACTGGTGTAATTATAGGTTTCTATATAAATAAACGGTCAAGTGTGAGAAGGACTCGCGCACCAAGGGTTTCGATCACACTTGGAGAGCGTAGCACGTGTAATTAGGATTACAAAATACAAATTGAATATTTTTTCTAGAAATGCAGTTTTCAGATTTATCCCTTTAGACCTTGCATTATGCCAAATTTCATGATGTAGGCCTAGGTGAAGTACCAGGTTTGGATCCATTACGATTACTATGAAAATCCAACAATTTCACAGCATAAACAATCGTAGCGTTCGATTGCGTTGACCTAGAAGATTGTTTTTAGGGTACCGTACCCGAAGGGTGCCAAACGGGACCCTATTACTAAGACTTCGCTGTCCGTCTGTCCGTCCGTCCGTCCGTCCGTCCTGTCTGTCACCGGGTCCGTCTGCACGAACCGTAATAGCTAGAAAGCTGAAATTTTCACAGAATGTGTATATCTGTTGCCGCACCAACCACAAATACTGAAATACGAGAGATATTGCAAATTAAAGGGGGCCCCGATACAAGAGACGTGTTTAGATACACTTACGCATTTCAAAATGGAGATCTTGACTGAAAGTGTTTATTTATTGTCATAGCAACCATGTCATAGACACATATACTACACATGTAAATATGATCGCATATTTCGCGTCAACCCACATGGTTGTGGTAGCTGTAGATGTAGATGATGTAGACTCTCAATCCGGAGGTCGTTGGTTCAAATCTCGTGAAGGCATAAACTTTTTAAATTTTCTTTTTGTTTATTTATTTATTGTTTTGAGTGCTTTTGATTTGTTGTACGATGGTACGGTACCCTTCGTGTGCGATACCGACCCGCACTTAACCGATTTTTTTTACAGTGTTATGCGATCACAGAATCTTAACAATGATATGAATTTCAGCTGGATACGTCTACGCGTTCTTGGTATAAAGTTCTTGACACACGGACGGACGCACAGACGGACAACAAAGTGATCCTATAAGGATAAGGGTTCCTTTTTAGGGTTCCGTACCCGAAGGGTGCCAAACGGGACTCTATTACTGAGACTTCGCTGTCTGTCCGTCCGTCGTCTGTCTGTCACCAGGCTGTATCTCATAAACCGTGGTAGCTAGACAGTTGAAATTTTCACAGATGATGTATTTCTGCTGCCACTATAACAACAAATACTAAAAAACAAAAGAAATTTAATATTAAGGGGGCTCCCATACAACAAACGTGATTTTTTTGCTTATTTTTGCTCGATATTGATGATGGTAGCAGGTTGACGCTTAGAATGTTCACAATATATTGAGTTGATTATTTACTTAAAAAATAAGTAATAAATTAAAATTAAATTAATATTTAGGGGGGGCTCCCATACAACATGTTTTTTTTTGCGGTTTTTTATAGATAATGGTACGGAATCCTTCGTGCGCGAGTCCAACTCGCACTTGGCCGGTTATTTCCTTTTAAGGACTGGAACCCTAAAAAATATGCATAAGTTTTTGCAAAAAACATATATGTTGTGCATCATGTGGTGATTCAGAGTACTTTACACTATCTGTAAAAAATGTAGAGATAGATAAGAAGAGAACAAATAAGATTAGTTATTACATCCTTACACTGAAAATGAATCATTCTTATTATGATGACAATTCATGACAACGCATTTTGTTTGCTGGAAACAGTAAATGATTGCCATCGACGATCCATTTTTAGGGTTCCGTATCCGAAGGGTGCCAAACGGGACCCTATTACTGAGACTTCGCTGTCCGCCTGTCTGTCTGTCTGTCTGTCACCAGGCTGTATCTCATGAACCGTGGTAGCAAGACAGTTGAAATTTTCACAGATGATGTATTTCTGTTGCCGCTATAACTACAAATACTAAAAAACAAAATAAATTTAATATTAAGGGGGGCTCCCATACAACTAACGTTATTTTTTTGCGGTTTTTTATAGATATTGGTACGGAACCCTTCGTGCGCGAGTCCGACTCGCACTTGGGCGGTTATTTAATTTGATGCGACACTTACGAAACAAGCTCTTCTTGAAACAATGCAGTTAGATTTAAATACCCGGCTGTTGGAGCAATGTCGAGGTAAAAATAGAGTCCCGGTGTAAACGAGCCGCAAGCGTGACATAATGTAAGACAACTCAGAAAACATGGAATAAACTCAAGACCGCCAATAAATTAAACAGTTTATTAGATGAATACGAGACAATTCTGGGTTGGTTATCTCGTCTAAAGTAGAAATCTAGCTGACTGACGATTTAGGAGTAGAGTTTTGAATTACCCCGGATGAAAGGATACCTAATGATGTTTCATTACGTCATAAATCATAATTATCCTTTTCATATACCTCCGTTTACTAAATAAGGACGGTCTAAGAACATAAAGTGTCTAACATAAGAACTTTTAATATACTTTATGTATATTTCGACTAACCCTATTGTATCGCTCAGAACCTCCCAGAAAACTTACGCTTGAAATAACAGAACTCATATGAAATTAGAACAAATACACACAAAATTACAGATGTTTTACGCTTTGTGTTTTCAGAAACAATGTAAACAGCAATGAGCTAACTCCGGTCCTTGGAGCTACATATATATGTTACGGCCAATTTGATAAATCCGGTCATTATCCATAATGCCCGGCCATTATTCATACTGCCCGCGTCAATTAGGCAATGTGATCAAAACTGCATTATTAATCACTTTGGCCGGTCAGTATGAATAATAAATCTTGGGCAAAGTATAAAACAGATGCATTGTAGTATTTTCGTGTATTAAACCTAAGACGCTCGCTCCACTGGTTTTACTTCAAAAGTCTAACCTAACCCAACCTACATTTACCTACAAAAAGTCAAACTAAACCTATTCAAAATGTATCACTTGGGCCGGGCATTATTCATACTGCCAGGTCTAAGCTTGGTCTGAGTGATAAATTGAAGCTTGATTTTTCAAACGGACCACTCTGGCCGTCGTCGGTCATTCATTATGAAATACAGACCGGTCGAAGTAATAAATTTATCAAATTGACCAAGGCTCTTGGTCATTATTCATACTGCCCGGTCGTTATTGCCCGATTAATCAAATTGCTCATGACATATATACAAGTACAAATACCTAGCTGAGCATAGTCGTAGTGGTAAGTAGGTTACAGTTTTCGTACTTGTGGCATAGGAGACCATTAATAATAAGCCTGGATATCAATCAATACATTTGTATCAACATTAGTATTAAATCCTTAACTTTTATTTTCCATCTTGTCAAGTGTGATTGATGATGTAAAGCGGATAAGCAAAGCTACAAGTAAATACAGGTATGGAGAATTGGAGATATCTACTTATATCAGATTAGATTAGTTAGATCATCGGAAAACCAAAATACCTTCGCTAATCTTAGACACTGCACAATGAAATAAGCATATCATTGAATGCCTTGCCTACCCTTGATGCATGGTCATTTATCACGGATGAAAACGTTGACTGCCATGCAATGCTGGTGGGGAATAGAAAGAAAATGACTGCCTGTCACACCGGCGTCGGCACAGCAGACCTACAGTCAGGTGGTAGGCTGTAGTTGCCTTGGCTGTAGAAGGCTGGTCGGGTCGCGCCGCGCCGCCGCCGGACACAACCGGACTACATGTTAACGACAGAACTACTTTCCTTTCGGGCAGCTTTCACCCAATGCCGCTTTCGGCCAAATCTACGAATGCAAAATATAAATCGAGAATTAATAGGCCGCTGCAATATGTCCTTTTATTTTTTTGGAAATTCACGTGCTGTTGAGATTTTCCAATCCTAATCCTTAGTTCAAATGTATCTATTGTAATGCACCCCAGAGTTCTATGTATACGTTCGGTCTTACTTTATGACATGATTCGGCGTTCGGTCAATAGGGGCTAATCTAAGGAAACGTCGACAATGGTGTTGAAAGGACTTATATAGGTACCTTCAAAGAACAAAGCTTCACGCAATTCTAGTTATTCAATACTCCTTATACATAAATATGATTTCAGAATTGTCTAAGAACATAGTTATTTTGATCTTTCCGGTATTGTGCGTTTATGCAAACTTAACTAATCTTATCTTAGATTATTCGGCGTAAACGCATGTAGCATTACATTACGCCCCATAACAGAACAATAGTGAAACAGAAAGTTAAGTAAAGTACCTATGTACGATTGAGATTAGATAAAAGAGAGAGTATGAACGGAAACCGCATTGATTCTTGCGCAATAAACATTAAAATTATATGGACCCACCTTGTCAATCATCATCATGACTTGGTCGTCGTCGCTGTGACACTCTATCTCTCATTACTATGTAAAATAAAACTTACAGAAAGCATATTTATAAGTACTTAGTAAAACATATTCAGATTGAGACCTTCTCACTCAATCAGCTCACAGGCGGTAATTT
>OY735257.1:6976244-7027201 GCA_963457715.1 Argyresthia albistria | reverse complement strand
GTTAGGATAGGAATGCCTTGCTTGACTTGACCCAAAAAACTAAATGATGTTTTCCAACTGAGCATACTAATTACCTATTTAGGGCTACAAATATAATGCCTACTAATTTACGGTTTGTAACACAAAAACACTTTACCTTTACCCTAAAAACGGCAATGACTACCAAAAAAAGAAACGTGTAGCAAAATGCGAACTACTAACATCGCAAATAAAGAAGTGTGTAAATCTATAAAGTGATGCGTCAACTTTAAATTGTCAATGCTAGCCAAAAACACTAAAATGTTTGCTATATTTAGTACCCCTATTAACACGCTAACATGTTTCAATAAACTGTAACGCTTGCAATAAAATTTTGATGTAAAAACTAAAACTTTATATACATTTATTTACAATAATTACAAGCGTAATATACAAAGAAAATATAATTAAACCTACCAAAACTAACAACTAAGACTAGACTTAAAGTAAACTAAAAATTTCGTCCATTTCGTGAGTACAATAAAGAAATTACGAATACGAATCGCATGGCAATAGCCATAGCGTCGCATAAAAAAGCCGGTTTTGGCACATCGCGCCGCGCCGCGCCGCCGCGGCTACAAACAAACCGATATTTTGCGCCCTCGCTATAGCTATTGCCATCCGATTCTGTACGTGAGTCGCGGCCCATGTAAAATACATCTCACAATATCTCAGCTTTTTAGGATTCCGTATCCGAAAGGTGCCATATAGGACCCTATTACTAAGCTTCCACTGTCCGTCTGTCTGTCTGTCCGTCTGTCTGTCTGGTCCTTTACTTTTAGTAAAGCAAACTTAACTTTTTTTGTGGAAACTAATATTTTTTTGTAAAAGCAAATATTTTTAGGAGTAGTAAAAGGGTTAGCGATAGATAACTTTTCACAATAAATTGGCGTTCCATTTTTTGTGAAAGCCGTGTCGGCTGCGACATGTTGTCATGTTTTCTAACACCCTAACATTGTTTTGCTAACCGATTAAGGGCGTGGCCTACAAGCAAAACAATGTTAGGGTATTATAAAATAGGGTCTTTACATTAACTAATTATGACAAACAAATATTATTTATAGCTTTAATCCTTTATTTGATCTACATACACTTGAATATTGGGTAACACATTGGTATAATAGGGTGGACAATTATAGCGAACATTTAAGTATTTTTGTTAGGAAAATGTATTTTTTTAGATGTCACTTTTCAGTCAATTTGAAATACAATACATTATTTAGTAAAAGCACATAGGTAGGTACTTGATTATTAATTAGACATGTAGGTATGTATATAACAATGAGTAAGGTATTAAGTAACGGACGGTTTGACATCATTTTGCTTATTCGCAATTGTGAAATTACCTAATAAAGTGTCTTTGAATCATGAATGAGTTACCATGATATCAGCATCGCTGGTTAGCGTAGGAAGGTGATACAAGATCACGACGACACGACGACGACGCCTTCATTCGAATTCGAACACTCGAGATAACTAGGTAGGAAATGTCGAAGTCAAGGAGACACATACCTACTCGTATACGCCTAATTACGTTAGCATGTCTATCTGCATACCTAGCTATTTATTTCCAGCCAATTATATTCTAGCGTCTCGTGGAGACGTAGACGTGATAATCAAGATTCTGATGACGTTACGTGTGAGATGACCTTTTACTGCTTGAGAAAAAACGAGTTTGAGTTTTTCTATTCTAAAGTTTACGCGATCCCTTCCGCTCCCGACCCAACTTAAAAAAATAAGGTTCAAGCTGCCCTTTATTCCTTTACCTGGTACCTAACCTTGCACAACAGTTAACGCAACGAAGTACAGAATATTCTTTCCCCAACAGGCTTTTTAGAAGATCTGACAAGTGTCATGAGCATTACGTGTATAGGATTAAGAGCTATGTTTTATCAAAATCTATCAAATGTATCGAAATGTCAGGCGCATTACCATTCTGCGGGGCTTATAGTCTTATTGATCTACAGAAGTATAGAACACAACTAGGTATATCAGCAGTATTAAACCATGAGATCTGGCCTACGTCTGTGTCTAATCTATGTCTGTGGCCCTTCTGTGGCCGCATAGTTTAACTCTAGTAGGTAGATATTACTGGGCATTGGTATGTAAATTAATGATCAATCAGACAATGCTGTGCCAACTGTGAAAATATCTGTATGTCAACCAAAACGCGCGTCCTCTTTCTGCCTGAGCAACCTGCGCCTGCCCACACTGACCTCGGCACTCGGTCCTCTGCGCGCGCGCAGGCGGCGACCGAAGCCTTTCCACGACAAATGCAACGCCACAACCTCAATCACTTAATACTGCATTAAGTGCATTTTATCGGTGACGCATTTAGATGTAACTAGTCACCGTCAAAAATATTTGTTCAACTTCTTTTGGCTAATGACCTATTCCATTTCTAAAAGCGTTTTGTATAAGTACACTACAAAATTTGTAAATGGCGTAAAGTCGGCCAAGACTATTTAACGCTTAGTTAAATTAGTTTGTGTAACAAGGATCTTACCAGCTCAACGATCTTTAGTAAACCGGGCGGAGTTTTGAAGTAGTCGATGTTGATTCTGATCCAGTCGAGCGCACCCTGCTCCTGCTGCGGCGACTGCTGGTTCGAGGGCTTGTTGTGGTCCACGGTCACTACCGTCTCGGGCGCCATCATCCTTTTTGGGTATTTACTTGAGTTGGAACAAAGTACGGACACAACGTTCACTAGCACTAAACGGCACACGGCGCGGCGATACGGGCGGAGTATACGTATAGCGACGCACGACTGAATGGGGGCCGAGTACGGAGCGACTGGCTGGCTTGCTTGGCTGGCGACGACGCTGGCGTTGCCGAGATCTCGAATGGAAGTTTCAAGTATGGAGGCGAGGCGGGCGCTGTTGTCAGTGGCTTGCTACGACGGTACCATTACCACTCCCTCCCGCAGCCAACTTTGAACATCGTCGTACGATACCTACCCAGCAAGCTCGATGCGCCGCGCCGTTATGATTCCCGTAAGAAATTATTAAAAACAAGTCTGTGCACATTTTACTATTTACATAGCCAGTTTAATTATGACTTTCATCTATCCTATCTAATAGCAAGTTTCTTATCTAAAATTAAAAAAAACACCAGTTACAATGCACCTACCACCTACCTAAGTTGCTATTTATGGAATACCAAAAAGGAAAACCCTTATGCCCAAAATGATGTCAACAATCGTATTGTCTCGTTACCTAGGAATTTGCATTGCAGTAGATGTTGTCATTTTAACACAGGCTAGATTACTATGTAGATATTTCTGATTGTTGTGGTGTAGATATAGGTACTTATCTTGCGTGATTGAACACAGATAACCTATAGGTAAGTATATCCGATGTGGGTACTTTACTGTACTTATACACATATATTTTATCTTATCATAGTCTTATGAACCATACTTCCCATCCCAGACTGGGATTTCCTAAATGTAATTTATATTTATAGTATTAAATTGAATATGTAAAACAAGTCAATACAATCAGAAAAACAGAATAGTAAAAAAGTGGGCAAGTGCGAGGCGGACTCGCCCATGAAGGGTTCCGTGGTAGCAAGTAATTATATGACTGGATGTTTGTGTTGTAACTTTGTTTTTCATAGTGTTTGTATGAATAACAAAGTTATCTTTGCAGTTTTTCATCAATGTTTTATATCTTAAAAACTGCTTATTATATTGTGTTCAAACCAATTTTCATCGAAAGTTTATATTGAGATACACAGCATATATTTTGACGTGACAACGTCTTATAAATTGGTTTGCCGGGTGACACTTCAAGAAACTGCGTTACGCTCCGCTCACGTTATGCGCTCACAATGAGAGCGAGTGAGAGGCACGCGTCCCTTCCACTCGGGCATGGTTAGCCCGCCTAAGAGCGAGAGAGACAGACATAAAAGTGAAAGGCACGCGTCCCTTCCACTCAAATAAAAATAAAATTTTGTTAATATGAAATTCAGTGCGAGATTCTTTGTATAAATTAATGTTTTAAATATAATTCTTTGTATAAATAAATGTTTTAAATTGTTACTATTATTTCATCCTTCTTCCTACTATACGAATGAATATTCACATTAAAATTATTTTACCACTCAAAGTCGTTGTCACGTAAAACTTTCGCCCGTATACCGACTTTACAGGCAACCAAATTTTTTTTTATAGATTTATCACTCTCTTACTTTAAAAGTTAGAAGGGGGGGGGGGACACAATTTCCAGTTTGGATGGGTCTGTCTCTTTAAAGATTGACTTTGAGGAAAAATGGTTTTAGTACGATCCACTTCATTTTGAAGACCTATCTATAGATACCCCGCACATGTAGGTTTGATGAAAAAAAATATTTTTGGATTCAGTTTCATGTATGGGGAGCCCCCTTAAATTTTTATTTTTTTCAGTTTTTATATAAAAATCGTAAATCGGTTCATAGAATACATCTACGTACCAAGTTTCAACTGTGTAGTCCTAATAGTTTTGGAATAAAGTTGCTGTGACCTACGGACGGACGGACGGACAGACTTGACGAAACTATAAGGGCTCCTTGTTTCTCTACGGAACCCTAAAAACAGAAACTACCCTAATATAAGTTACTCTATGTCAGAAACGACAGGAACCACCTAAATCAATTATTATTTTTGGCGCCTGACAGTTTCATCGTAGCAATCATAACGCAAAACGTAGATACGCAACAATCAGGCGCTAAGTCGAGTACCTATGTCACCGAGGGTAGATCCAACGGAATATACCATATACGTTACTCGTATCGTATGCTTCTGAGAGTAATAAAGCAAAGCCTGCTCTAAAGATCAAAAAAAATATAATCTGTAAAAATGGGATCGAAAAGCAGCTATAAGCGAAAGATCTCCAGTCTGGGTAATCTCAATAGGATAGGTAGGACCACCTGCCAACAGTCAGTTAGCCTTCTTAGTAAGAAGTTCTTACCTATTGTTTTTGATGAACCATACACAGTTGCACAATACGGAGGCCCCATCTGTACAACTGGGTGGTTACAACATACTAATTCCTATGGTCACCTACTGAGTGTCGTTGCCAGCAATATTGCCATTTGTGGGAATCTAATCACATGGGGAAATAATGCCCCCATACATAATATGGCAATATTTGCCAGGACGAAAGGCAATAAGAGATAGAAGTACTAAATTACTATGATAGCAAATATTGCTGCTGGCAACGGGATACAGTTTGGGTTTCGAATAATCAGTGTTACATCACCACATAGCCAACCGTTTGCATTCGCAGGTACTCCTTGTGGCTTCATCTTTAAGCAACAAGACTTGTACAGACGGTTGTGGTAATTTTTCGGATCATCTGAATGCTATAAAAAGGTTGTGGTAACCCCCCCCTGCAGAGGCACGCCACTCACCTCAGTCCCGCAATTTGTCACAATTTAATGTCGAAATCAATACTTGCAAGTATACAGCAACATCATTCATTCGTTCATCGCGTCGCGTTTGACATTTATCAAGACGCGAGGTGAGTGGCGTTGCCTCATGGAAGCTCATGCTTATGGGACAATGAGGCACTTGCTATGGCTAGGCGAGTCCCAAATTTAAAATTCTAAGTAAAAATGCAGTTATGTTTTCACATATTTATTACACCTAGAAGAAGAAGCCTAGGATTTTGCCTCCAAGGTGTTTCCGTCTGGCTTCTTCGTGATCCATGATACCACCGCTTGTGGTAAGGACAATGTACCTGGAACAAAAACAAACAAAAATGAATACAAAAGGTTTGCCAAAATCTAGACATCAAAACCAGAGCCGGATTCTGCAAGCGAATAGCTCTAGCGAGCGAGAGTGAAATACTAGTTGGTTTCGACAAGCCAAAACTGGCATTTTGAGCCCTCGCCACACCTCGGACACTCCATAGAACGCTCGTAAAATAACCACCTATTACTACTACATAGCCTAATGACATTTGTACATGTGCAAATGTGTGCGTAAACTCGTTCGTTTGTGAATGTGTGCGTTCAGCGCCTAAACAAAGTGTCTCCCGAAGAGGCTCCCCGACTCCAGGGTGAGGTGCGGTATCTGAATCCGCGCGGGGAAGGGAGTGGCCGTTCTGTACGTAGTACTATTATCTCTTCTGTGCCCTCGCATTAGCCACTGTCATACTATTCACTTGCAGAAGCACTGCCCTGGTGTAACTAATTCAAGGGACTGACAACTGGTAGCAGTCTGTATGTAGCCCAAGCATAACGAACCATTGGCAGTCGGACAACTAGAAATTTACTACAATTGTACCTATGAGTTTGAGGGACAGTCTGGGTTTGTAGCATTGATAGACCAGTCAGTTTGGACCAAGTAACTCCAACAATAAGACATTTGGTGATTACAGATTATATGTCATGTCAGAAGTTAGAGTCAGTACCCAATCAATAGTGGTTGCTTTGAAAGTACTATGACCATGTCAGTGAAATTATAACCATTTGTACAGTGAAATGCAAACAATGTTCATTCACAAAAGAATGGCGTCAATATGCATTCCATTGCGTTACTGTAGCACAACTTATCAAATGTCAACCAACAAGAACTATTGGTGATCCGCGGTAGTTGTGCATTAATTGACTACTTATATTGGTATTAAAAGATAATATAGTAAATGATCATGGCACTGGTCTAGCGGCAAGGGAGTGATTTATTGGCCGGTGCGAATAATATGACTTACCCGAACTGTCGGGAAGGAAGCAGGTTGGTCCACCTCTCAATGTCGTTGATTGGTACATCAAAGCGAGGTGAAATTACTCCACATTTGTTCAATCTGCCGGTCAGGTTAACGACAATCTTGCCAGCTCTGTGGTCATCAACAATCTCGAATTCTCCGATGTAGCCGTGCTTCATCATCACAGTCAAGAACTTCACCACAACCTTGGAGCAAGGCCTGATAAGAACTTGTCTTTTGCCGCGTTTCTCGGCATTGTGAATGGATTTGAGAGCATCAGCTAATACGTTCATACGCACCATGGCTGAAAATGAAAAGGGAACTGTACAGCACTTTATTCAAGAATAAATTCAATGTTTCACCACGAAACCGGACAACTGTCAAACCATAACACCATGAAATAATTGAGGTTATCACAGGTAACTAAACTGTTAAGACACAAATATAACTCTAGGACACAAAAAGATGTTGCGAGGATGCATATTTCAACGAAAATATCACTAAATAAGTCGGTAAATCAATGATTACCTAGGATTTAGAAACCCGCCTCAACAAAACGATTGACAGGCGCAAAGAGAAAGAAAAAAAAAACAATATCTGCCAACAGTGCTGTGGAGAATTGGAGATGGGCGCTGGGAATTATTCCGAATCACCCAATTGGAAAAATTCGAAAAGTTGGAATTATTCTGGAATTATTCCGAATCCTTCAGTTTGGGTGGGAAAATAAGTGTTAATATTGGAAAAATTAAGGTGTTTTGAAAATATATCGAATTAAAACCTGCACACGTCGATAGAAGACTACTATACCAACATTTTATGTCATGAGGATTTTTTCTTAAAGCATCACATAAGCGAGATATTTGATATCATAGAGTGCCAAAAGTTTATTTTTGCAAAATCATTCACTCAAATGTCTCGCTAATGTGAAACTTTAGGACAGATTTCCTCAGGACATAATTTGTTGGTATAATAGTCTTCTATCGACGTGTGCAGGTTTCATTTCGATATCTTTTAAAAGCACCTTAATTTTCCCATATTTACACAAGTTTGATGCGAAAATATGTGTAAATAGTCTAAAATAAAGGTGTTTTACAAAGATGTCGAATTTAAACTTACACAGGTCGATAGAAGACTATTAGACCAACAATTTATGTCATTATAAAAATCGACCTAAAGTGTCACATAAGCGAGATATTAGAGTGACCCCAGTAAAAAATGGCAACACTGGTCAAAAGAAGTGACCCCTGTCAACAAAGTGATATCCGTCAACAATGTTAAGTAACACCAAGTCTTAAGATTTAATGATTTAAAAAAAAGCTTTTGGCAATCCAAAATATCAAATATCTCGCTTAGGTGACGTTTGAGGAAAAAAATCCTCATGATATAAGTTGTTGGTCTAATAGTCCTACATCGATTTGTGCAGGTTTCAATTTAATACCTTTGTAAAACATCTTAATTTTTCCCATCAAAATGGAAGGATTGGGAATAATTCTGGAAGGATATCGGAATTATTCCAAAAAGTGGAATAATTCCGGGTGATTGCCCATCTATGGGACGTCAACTGGAGATCATCGTTCTACCAACTGTTGCTTTCTTGTAACGAAACCCGAAACCAAACCTTGTGTTCTCAAAAGCGAAAAATTAAAGTCTGTTTTGTATTTTCACGTTGTGAATTATGCATGGCTCTGTCCCGTTCTGATGTTTCGACACTACCGTTTATTTTATGAGAAAAAAGCCTTTGGGAATGTGACAGTCTTCATGAGTCTTCCAACTTCCAACGATCTTTTAACATGTGACAGCGATGACAGTGACTTTTTCAGGGAGGCGGGCGCTGGTTCTACGCAACTTAACGCAACGAACCCGTCACTAATTTCTATTGGTTAAATGAAATATGACATAGGCAGACGTACTAACCTAGCACACGCTGACAAACTGGACTCAACTTGCAAACATTCGCATTCACATCATATTCGCATTCGTTTTATGCCAATACGAATGTCCAAAATGATGCGAACCATTCGCATATGTGAATGCGAATGCGAATATTCGCAACATTTAAAGAGCTTATTACATTACGCTGTCGGCAGGGCACGATTTGTATAGACGTCTCACTCATTGACCGAGCGAGCGAAGCGAGCGAAGCGTCTCCGTTTCAGGTTTGGGCAAAAATGCTTTCGTATGTCTGTCCGGTTGTTCTCCTCTACAGGTCGCATTTATGAACCGATTCTCGTGAAATTTTGTGAGCAGGTTGGAAAAATAAATAGAATTTTTTACTCGAGCCAGTTTTTAGATTTATTTCAAAATGGCGGAGTTATGGGGTTTGAAAATGTAAAAAAAACCGATATAGCCCAATTGGCTTGACGGATTTTAACAAATGAGGTGTCGTTAGATTTGTGGAGATCGTGAGAGTGACACAGACCATATTATTTTAGTGAAAAGTCAATAGATTGTATTTCAAATCGCAAAATGTAGTTTACAAAGTTATTGGTGCGGCTACTTTCATACTGTATGTACGTAACCAGGTACATTCATAAGTTTGTATGTGTTATTGAAAGAAAATTATTGTGTGTTAGCAGTTCAGCTTTCCCACCGACATACTCGCGAGGTCTACAGCTCACAGAGCCACTAGTTTATAATGGAACGACTAGAAAGAGACAGTGAGTCAGACAAGGTCCTGCCGACAGCGTAGTCCTTCAGGTGAAGGCACGCTGCGAGTTGAGGGGGAGGAAGAGCGCGCGGGACGTAGCTTAGCTACTCGCTTACAGAACACGTTGCTCGCACTTCACCTTCACACTACACACCTGAACTTCACTGCACTCCTACTTTACAAAGTGAAAACTAGTTTCGGTCATCTAAAAGTTGATGCTGGTATTCCGTAAAAACACACACATGAATGACAAATTATTTCGTTCGTTCTAATCCGTTTCGTTCATTCAAAATTCAATTCATTTTCAATCATTCACTCACTTTGCGCTTGCTTGGCTGCCTTGGCTGCGTGCGTGCGCTGCTCCTTCGTATTTTTCTGTTTGGATAACTTCGCCCTATAAGTTTGAGATTGTGAAACGAAGTTCAACAAACTTTCAAAGTATCCAAAAGTTATATTTATTGGTATTTCAGTGCAAGTTTAATTCAATTATTGAAGTGTGGTGAAGTTTCTACCGTTCAGGCAACATGGAAGGGTCCAACAAGCGACTCCACAGGTGTATTTAGCTAGTGAATGTTGTGGCGAATGGAATCATAGCAACCAGTTTTTGTGATGTTTTTTGTAACTCATATCTACTTGTGGATGTAATGTAAGGGACTGAGCAGAGACATGTTGTTTAATTACTTGTTGCTGACGAAGATAAAGCCCTAATCAGTGAGATGGAAGAACTGGAGAGGTGGATAACGATGAGAGGCTTGTATTGCACTGTGGTTGTGTTCGTTATTTTCTTCACTGCATCTGCAAGTAGTACAGGTATGTGGATGTTTTTGGTTACTTCATAACAACGACCTAGACTATAATTGGGTGTGCTTAGGCCATGCTTACTTGGTTGAGACATACATGCCCGTAAATGATAATGCTCTGGCGCAGGTGTACTTTACTAAAAGGGATAGACTAAAAATGAACGAGATGGAACTTTTTCACATTAACTGAGTAGAAGGAATAAGGAGTCTAGAAGGGTCACATTTATCTAGATGTCCATTTTCACTGATTCAATATTCATACCTGTAAAGTTGCCAACCAACACAGCAAAGAACAAAGGATCAAGTGGTTGGACAATCATGCAGTCTTGAGATAGTCAGAGTGTTGATAAGGAGTAGACTCAGTATATTCTGTATATTAATGTATTTTATTAAATCTTTAATTTTAGGAGTCTGTTTTTTGTAATACCAGAACCTAACTGATTTCAGCAAATAAAACTCCTTTGTATTCTGTCGAGCAAACTTTAACAAAGTTTTTAACTGTGTCAATAAGTCTGAGAATTCAATTTCACAGACTTGTTGTTATATTGTATTTATTTATTTAAAAAGCCACACAAATATTGTTTAACAGTTTAATTAGTGATACACCTGACAGGTGTGTCAGCATTGATATGAATTTAGCAAATGTTTAATATTAGGTATTTAAATGTTAGAGATTTAAACATATACATTATAACTACCTACATATTTATGAGTACTACTACTACTACTACACTAGATTTGTGTGCTGGTCTAACAATAGAGCTGGAAGGTAGGAGATGGAACCCTCAGATGCTTCTTAGTAATGCCACTGATTTTGAGCTTATTTGATCTCTTAAACTCAGACCTTTTGAGTTTTTCAAACAAGTACATACCTAGCATTTATGGTCCACGGGCCGCCATGGCTTTAGTGACAGTTTTTAACTGCCTCCGCAGCAGCTGACCAATCACAGCTCTCTACAGTTACCTCGTCCCCCACCCTAAATTGGTGAGTTGTCTTTCAAAAGAAAATGTATCTATGCACTCTCCACTGGATAAGTGCTCCCTGTGTACCTACAACACTGATCCCACTGTCTGGGTGCCAGTGCACCATTATCAAACACATTGAAATCAGTGAAAAATGCTTATTTTTCTACCTAACTTATTTAATCCTACCATGAATTGGGGCTGACTTGCATGAATTTTTAATAAGCTGTCTCTAACTCGGTGAAGCTGATTAGTTCTTCATCTAAGTGAATGGCTGCGCCGCTGATGAGTAGGTATTCACAAACTACACATAATATGTGTGTGTGTTTCCAATAAAGTTGCATTAGATACATCTTGCTTGAATACATTTTAGACATGCATCAAGGAGTTATTAAGATAGTATTTAAGATTTGGGGATCTTACCTTATCTTACTTATCTACCTCTATCCTTATCTTATTCGTGTCCGGGTAAAGGCCTGTGCGCTTTGGTGGGGACATTATTGGACAACATTTACTATGATATGAGTATGTGGGAAAATAATGATGTAGGTCCATGTAGTTACTTAAATAACAGGATCAATATAACCTATTAAAATTGCAATCATCTAGCAGCTACCTTACACCTTGGTGCATGGTACCTAACTACCTACTTCATTGTTAGCCATCATCAACGCCTGTGAGTATCGCAGCTCTCTGCTACCGCATCTGCAGCCATTGGGAATTCTGCGTCGTGCCGCGTGAACTCGCATGCTATATTTAAAGCGACGCTAATTTGAATCAGCGAAGTCGAATTAACCGTCGTTGTAGGCTACTGCCTCCTTGTGCTCCTGCTCCTGGCGTATGGTCGTGAACCGCCCGCTGCACGGTTCATGCATGAGTCAGGCCGGGCGTGACTCGTATCGACCATTCCCACTAACCTGGTCAAGCGAGACCATGATTGGACAGCTATTCCGGCCGAAGGTTTGACCAAAGTAGACTGTCTGTTTGTGTAAACGAACTACGAAAGGGCAAGGAATGAGCGTGATGAAATTACAGGGAAATGCAAGGACACGCAAGTTCAATCTAGCATCCCTATAACTTAAAAATGTTATCAAAGAAAAGTTTCTATTAAATATGTTCGTGAATATGGATGAATATCCATTACCGGAATTTTGTGATTTTCATATCAAATCTCGCGTGATGCTGGCCTGGCAGTTTTGTTTCTGGATTATTCCATTAGTAAGTACCTAGGTACCTATTTATTATTCCTCAAAATTCTTACAACGAGGATGTTGGTCTCCAGTCTCCACGCCACGTCTGCTACGGGTGCTACGTGCTATCTCTATCAAAAACGATTTGTTGTATCAAAGTCGTTGATCTTGATATAACTATTGTCAAAGTTACATCAAGCAGTACGACCGTCTGCTCTGCCTCACGGTTCCCAGGTGCACGGTGAGTCGTCTAGAATATGCTAGCTGGACAAAAACAACATCAACTAACTTGAAAATCGTTAATGAGGGTAGTTAGGTAAGTAGTTGAGAGTCACAGTAACGGGTATTGTTTTGATATAAACTAATTACAACATTTGCAATGAGGGTAAGTATCAGAGATGGTCGGGTGAAATGCACTAATTTAGTTGCATTTTGGCTTCTATTAGGAATACGTCTCATGTGTTATTGTTTCAAGTTAAGAAGTGAACTAGTAATGGATTCGATAACCAAGGGTGAGAGTTATTTTTTAGTACTAATATGTTCAGTTTTGTTGAACCTGATAGTCAGCTAGACATTGGCATTTATAAGAAATCTATAAAAAAACCTTGAAGTTCAAATTCAAAAGATGAAAAGTAAAAATCCCCCGGTTTCCCCGGGAAAATTTCATTGTCAGGTTAAAGATACATCATTCAAGTATATAAATAACTAAACAAATTTTGCTCGAATTTGCTCCTATTTTTTATTTTATTTTTTTTTGTACATGTGGCTTTTACTGTCTCAAAAATGGAGTTTTTTGAAGAATGGTCCAAAACATCCAAAAGTGAGGCCAATGCTGTGATTTTTAAGTTTGTCGCCTCAAAACAAGACCTAAGCGGAGTAACGGACCAATCCTTGAAGGAAATCAAAGCAGTAATTTCAAGATTTTCTTCAAAAATGTTGGAGATATGGGAGAAATCCTGTAGAATTCGAGCTCGCTTTCTGGCATCGAATAAAGCATGGCTGGAGGGTGATATATCATTCAGCATGGTCTACGATCCTGCGGAGCCATCAGTGTCATCTCAGGGGCCACAGGCTGGCCCTGGAAGACCGAAGATGGAAAAATTGGCAGATACCAGTTATAAGACCAAACGTCGACGCATTGATTTATTTATTTATTTATATATTAATGATCTAGTTCAATCTAGAAGTTCTGAAGAACTGCTTGTTGCTGCCGAGATAACTTCGCGACTACCTGGTAATTTTTTTTTTTTTATAAAAATAATAACTTCATATATATATTTTGTCTGGTGTCCTAAGAAATGGTTTAATCATTCAATTTATTTTCATTTCAGGGCACAGAACTGTGGCCAATCTAATAAGAGAGGTCAGTGAGAGTCCGGAAAAAGTTAAAGATTCTCTTCTACCAATAGGGCAGCTTTCTGAGGAAGCTCAGGAAGCTCGCAATAAAGATTGTAGAAGATTCCGAGAGTATAACACTCGTAAGCATTCACGACTGCCACGAATAGAGACTTGCTCAACATGCTACTCATCACGTCTGATCCTCTAATCAACAGTCTCAGGGAGGTTCTACAAAAAAGACAGGCACTCTTCCTTCTGAGGTTTTAGACTTACTGTTTAGAACCTACTTGTAAATGAATAGGTTAAGTGATGTTTGATCTAATGATTATGTTGAAGAGGATTCTTCAGAAGATGAGTTAAGTGATTGATAATGAATAGGATTAGTTAATATTATTTATTGTACAATATACATGTATTATGTAAATATGTGATTTTAGATTTTAGTCCCAATTAGATATTGATGAACATATTGTGTGTTGTTAATTAGCCTAATAATCTAGTAGAATAATTTAACCTAGCTCAAGTTTTATTGTTTTTTGCATTAGCAAACATCTTTGTATGCAGTGCTACGCAGTAATAGTCTCATTAGACCTAAGTCTGATGCTAAACATGATTAAAATATTTTTTTATTCTTTATTGTGTGTTTATGATATATATATTTTCTGGGAACTTGTCCATTTTTATTTCGCTGAGGCCCAAATTAGTTAAAATGTTTATAAAACACCATGACTAACACTTTTCAACATCAAAACATCGATAAATAATATTGTCCAGCTAGCTAGTTCTAGGCGACTCACTGTGAGGTGATGAGTTAAAGTGCCGGTGAACAACTCATCAAGGACTTTAATGAACTTCCCTAAGTTTAGAGTGCCACTAAATATTGAATGACGAAAGCGTCCGGTGCATAATTTGGCAGACCTCACATCTATATTTTGTATATTAATGGATTTAATTAACCTGAATATAGACAGCGCATGCAGCTTTTAATTTAAAAAAACTGTCTATACCTTGTTGCGCTTTTCCTTGAAATCTTGATTTCGCATACTGTAAAATCATTACTGCCCTGGAGATAGAAGAATTTGATTCATAAACAGATTGCGTTGAGGCTATATTGCAGTGAATGAGTGCATCGCTGCTACCCTGAAGCAGTCTCCAGGCTAGGACATGAGTGCCTACTTACCACCTACACTCACTGAGACTTTTTTATGGAAAATGCATTCACAGACACGCGTAAACAAAGGTTCATGCAAATGTCAATAGTGCCTCAGTGGTATCGTAGCCAGGGCGTAGTATCCCTATATAGTCTGTGCCAGGGCGTTCGATACGGCCGTTTCGTATTTTCCCACAACGCTTTTTCACGTTTCCCTAAAATATCAGATATGTACGTTCATGAAATTTTACTACGCTGAAATTGCATGTCCATCCTGGATTCTTATTTCATAGAGCAGGAAAGGAAGGACGTCGGCTTAGTGTACAAAAGTGCCTCGATGAGGTGCGGCAAAGCTGAGTCGTCGTCAGTAAACATCGACATAAAGCCCGAGCCTTGCACGCTGTGGGTATACGGCTGTTGTAGGGCGCACTTGTATGGGGTTATTAATATTAAACGCCTTGCCGGTCGCCTGGCAATGTGTTTCATTACCGTGAATGCCATGACTGAGGCTGCAAGGTTCAACGAATCAAACCCTTCGTCTTGACAACCAAGCTCTGTTCTGGGAATGAGAACAGTCTGTCTCTGAACGATGATACGCGGATACTTTTCCGGCAGTTCAATGAATATTATTTATCTCTAACGTGCACCAAAAGTTCAACAAGTTGAATGCTTCTTCTTTGTCGATAATATTGTAGCTATGATGCAATACCTATCGTTAACCTACTTAATTATACCAACTTGAGAAGTCGATAATTTTTAGGGTTCCGTACCCGAAGGGTGCCAAACGGGACACTATTACTGACTTCGCTGTCCGTCTGTCTGTCTATCTGTCTGTCTGTCTGTCGCCAGGCTGTATCTCATGAACCGTGGTAGCTGGACAGTTGAAATTTTGACAGATGATGTATTTCTGTTGCCGCTACAACAACAAATACTAAAAAACAAAATAAGTTTAATATTAAGGTGGGCTCCCATCCCATACAACTAACGTGATTTATTTTGCGGTTTTTTATAGATATGGTACGGAACCCTTCGTGCGCGAGTCCGACTAGCACTTGGCCGGTTATTACTCATTCATGAGCTTCGTTGATTTGCGACTCCTCATATTTTTGGGCATATTATTCGTACCGGGCTGGCGATTGTCGTGCCACAGCGGTGTCGTTGATGCGTGCACCTGACATCCCCGGAAAGTGGAGATGACACTTGTGTGACCCTTCTAGATTATTCAACAGCTCCAACCAAATTCGTTATTTTATAGCTCGGCTACAAACATCCGCGTCCAGATTGGAGTGCGACGGCATAGACGGCCAGTTATCTTGCCGAATTGAATGAAATCCGCATACCTATAACTCATAAGCGATAAAATTCCTTTCCCTGTTTATAAAGCGTTGTCACTGAATTAGTAATTTGCTTTTCTGGTAATGACTTTTTAAGAAACGGATGGAGCGTACGCCGCGATACCTCCCTAACTTTACGAGAGCCGTTACGTGTGCCATTTCCCCGGGTGCGTACTACGTAAGTAATCGACGGTAAATTATAAATGTTTCTAATAACTTAGTTCTCTCCCTGAGTTTGCGCGAAACCCTCTGTTTAGTTAAGGAGCTTTGGCAAATTGAAATCCTTTATAAACCTTACAGACCTATTAATTAGACGAGTTTTAATTACGCCTCAGCAAAATTAATTTCATTAATCATTCACTTCGAATATTAGCAAACAGATATACCGAGTATTTAGAATACCATTTATACACACTGTAAAGGTATGATTCTACTGGATGTTTTTAGATAGGTTGTTAGGTTTAGGTTTCATTACAGGGTGTTCACAGGTATCCCATCTGTGGGGCGGTCAGCGTTTCAATTTTCCCCTTCCCCCCTCCCATCGCAGAAGTACACACCCCAAACAAACTTTGACAGTGGGTACCAAGACGTCAATTTATGTCTATTGCAAGGAAATGAAATCCCAACAAAACATGCATATGCATATACAAAAACGCCAGTCTCGCAGCCTGCGCAGTTTATTCTACCGTAAAAAGTTGTGAGATCTAATTTTAAACCAAGTTGGTTAATTTAACCAGTATCTGTGTATGGTAGAATCTTTCCAACAACTTTATTATCGTATACTGTTAAGTACCTACCTAATTAGTTAACTAATAACATTTATAGTGATCGGATCAATATAAGACATCTTTATTTCTTCAATAATAAATAGAATGACTTGGCAATCGCACGTAGAAATGTTGTCGACTATAGGACCGTGTGTGCAACGTAATGTACCTATTGCTCTCACTCCGAAATAATTCGTTGTTTTCTTCTTAGTTAAGTTTATCTTTATTTAGAGATATGTTGTGTTGAGTAATAATATTCATTTGTGCTCTGGGTGCTATAGAGTGGTCAGTTGAGCGCGATTGCCAAGTTATTCTAATTATTATTGAAGAAATAAAGATGTCTTATATTGATCCGATCACTATAAATGTTATTAGTTAACTAATTAGGTAGGTACTTAACAGTATACGATAATAAAGTTGTTGGAAAGATTCTACCATACACAGATACTGGTTAAATTAACCAACTTGGTTTAAAATTAGATCTCACAACTTTTTACGGTAGAATAAACTGCGCAGGCTGCGAGACTGGCGTTTTTGTATATGCATATGCATGTTTTGTTGGGATCTCATCTCTTTTTGTGAGTAACTTTCCTTTTTTTCTTTTCGGGTACTATTTCTTGTGCGTTAGCTACCGACTTTCTCAAAGCCCACTCCCTATCTCTATGGGCTCTTCTCTGTGGCTTTGATGTTACGATTTGTGACAAGTCTGGGCGGTGAATTATATAAATATAAATCATACCTCAAACCAAACCATACCGCGATTCAGGAAATGCACACCTGTTTTAAAATGCACTGTTTTAATATGTATCCTGTCCATCCTGGGTTTGCTGGAAGAAATCTCTTTTTAGAGATAAGCTTGCCTTTGTTCATGCCTTTTCTGTATTGTTTGTGTTTTTTTTCTGATATGTGCAATAAATATATACGAAATACGAAATACCTAGCGACATCTAATGGGGAATAGCGATATTAGACAATATTGTAACCGCTTTATTAGGGTTCCGTACCCGAAGGGTGCCAAACGGGACCCTATTACTGAGACTTCGCTGTCCGTCTGTCCGTCTGTCACCAGGCTGTATCTCATGAACCGTGGTAGCTAGACAGTTGAAATTTTCACAGATGATGTATTTCTGTTGCCGCTATAACAACAAATACTAAAAATCAAAAGAAATTTAATATTAAGGGGGGCTCCCATACAACAAACGTGATTTTTTTGCTCATTTTTGCTCGATATTGATAATGGTAGCAGGTAGACGCTTAAAGTGTTCACAATATATTGAGTATATTATTTATTTAAAAAATAAATAATTAAATTAAAATTAAATTAATATTTAGGGGGGCTCCCATACATTTTTTTGCGGTTTTTTATAGATAATGGCACGGAACCCTTCGTGCGCGAGTCCGACTCGCACTTGGCCGGTTATTTAAATCATAGCTGGAACCAAACCATACCGCGATTCAAGATACACATAGCGACTAGCGACATCTAATGGGGAATAGCGATGAATCGAAGTAGTCGTGTACTGAGCTTATTGATAATTAATATATTATGAAATTGGGGCTAAAATTGCGCAATGTTTGAGTTTTCCTTGGCTTTGCAGGCTAAACTCTAACCATGCTCAAAATTTTAAGCTTGTGGGTTCGCTAGAAGTAACCTTTAGAGTTTTCATGATCGTGAATCAGTGAGTCAGTGAGTGTCAAAATTGAGGAACTTTGAATTGCTGTACCTTCAACTCTACTGGTTCAAATTTATTGAAATTTTGAGAATATGTCTTATGACATGGTGCCTTTTAGCCGCCGGGAATTCAGGTTTCTATCTTTATCCACAACGGAGTAACAGGTAGGTCAAATATGCTCTGAATGGCTTCCTGTAAAGGATGTTACTGCTGCGCCCGTATGTTTTGCTTTTTGCTCGACTTGGCTTGGGGGCGCTGCCGCGCCCCCAGAACTGAATTTCCCCTAATTTTAATGTCAAATATTTTTCTTTTTTGGGCCAGGAGAAGAAGCGAAGTTGTTAATTCTACACACAGTGACAAGAGTTTCAACGTAGATGTAGGATTTAAGTCATCTCTCTTATTAGAGGTAAGTTAGTTAGATTTCGCGTTAATCACGTGTGCGATAGGTATGCTATCTGTAATTCCTAGCAGCCACTTAGACGTTTGAGCGAGCACGCAAGCAATTACTCTTCTGCTTCCCGGGCCGGACGGTGTAACTGTCGATGTCGCAGGCACATTGAAAGATTCATCAACGTAGCAGAACAGACGGAAGATATATTTTTAGGGTACCGTACCCGAAGGGTGCCAAACGGGACCCTATTACTGAGACTTCGCTGTCCGTCTGTCCGTCCGTCCGTCCGTCCGTCCTGTCTGTCACCGGGTCCGTCTGCACGAACCGTAATAGCTAGAAAGCTGAAATTTTCACAGAATGTGTATATCTGTTGCCGCACCAACCACAAATACTGAAATACGAGAGATATTGCAAATTAAAGGGGGCCCCGATACAAGAGACGTTTTTAGATACACTTACGCATTTCAAAATGGAGATCTTGACTGAAACTGTTTATTTATTGTCATAGCAGCCATGTCATAGACACATATACTACACATTTAAATATGATAGCATATTTCGCGTTAACCCACATGGTTGTGGTTAGCCGGTATGATGTAGACTCTCAATCCGGAGGTCGTCGGTTCAAATCTCGTGAAGGCATAAACTTTTTAAATTTTCTTTTTGTTTATTTTTTTATTGTTTTGAGTGCTTTTGATTTGTTGTACGATGGTACGGTACCCTTCGTGTGCGATACCGACCCGCACTTAACCGATTTTATTTACAAAATGACGGCTCATATACAATTCCAAAAATGTACGAAGTTTTTGGTCATTTTAAAAATTTTGTGCTAACTGCGTCCAATTTGGGAGGAAAACGCACTAAACTAAAAATGCAACTCCCTCTTAACGTCATAATGACGTCATCTTAGTTGATTAACCTAGGCAACTAAACACACTTCAGACTATTAAAACTGGTCCATCGCAAGTTTGACTCTATGGTATCATCTTAGTTTATTAAACTGGGCAACTAAACATAGGTACAAGTACTTCAGATTCAGACTATTAAAACTGGTCAAACAGTAAATCACCAAATTGTCCTGCTACTTATTCAAGCGACTCTGGATTAGGTTGCGGGATACGGGGTTGACACAGTTTTTATAGGATCGATTAACTTCTATTTATACCCACCGCACCGGTTGCCGGTTGCGCGCTCTGTGCAGCCAGCGCGGCCTGTGATGTGGCCGGCAGATTTTTCAAACAAAGGCCTCGGAGAGTATACCTATTGTGTCACTTAAAAGCTTTTGTGTGTCGTGTTTAAATAATAATCACCTGTATATGATCAGTCTATTGGTTTTTGGCTTTATGCAAAATTACAGTCATCTGACATCGAGTTCGAGATGATCAGTAACCCTTACATACAAAGCATCAAATAAGAAACTTTTTGTATTTTATTTAGCATATACTACTGTTTTCTTTTCATTCTACTCTATTATTATGGTAGTGTATGGTACGCGAATTCGGCGAATGGTAGGTAGTTTAAAAACTAAAAACACCCTTTCGGGATCAAGAGGTCTTATCAATACGAATTAAATGAGCCCAAAGTCAATGGGTTTACAAGTAAAATCAAAGGGTTCCGTCCACCACCGTGGCTCCATCATCAGGTGATGATAATGAGAATTTCGCTCAAAGATATATATGAAATAAGACTTGTCATGTCGAATCTAATGAGCCTAAACTCGATGGTTTCGAGCTCCATCATCATCAGACTAGCTCGATTGTACCATATTGTTGTATGGTCATCTGAACTGTGTCTGAACTACACGCACACACCAAGTTTCGTAATGATGGAAGTGGACGAAATTTACATTCCTAGATTTGTTGCACGATGTTATTTAGTTACAAAAAAATACCTAATTAATAAGATAAAGGTGTTAAATAAAAGTGTCGATGTCCAGTCTTCCTCTTGCAATAGATACAAGTTCTTTTGAACGAATGAGAAATGGCGTTGATTTGATAATTTAATACCGTTTGTTTTTTGTAGGTAAACGGTAAAGATATACAATTACAGCTAGTGTACCTGTGTCTGT
Organism: Argyresthia albistria; assembly: GCA_963457715.1. NCBI lineage: Eukaryota > Metazoa > Arthropoda > Insecta > Lepidoptera > Argyresthiidae > Argyresthia > Argyresthia albistria. The sequence continues at coordinate 7,006,176 of OY735257.1, read as the reverse complement.
ATAATGGAATACTAAAGATATACCCACCCACCCCTCCACTTCCCCTCCCCACGCGTCCGGTTGATGAACGTCAACCATTGTTGCCCCAAGCCAGTAGATTTACATTATTTCTCACGATATTAACTTTTACGCTCTGATCGTACAAATAAGTGTACTATTATTTCTTGGAACTCATTGTTTTAGGTTTCATCAAGTTGGTAACAAGTGAAATCCTAAGATAGCAACGATTTAACATGACAAGACAATTCTGAACTTTTTTCTTTCGTAAGTTTATAGGTAGTGTAATCTTTAGCCATGCATAGGCCTCATGCTGCATTTTGTTCAGCAGTCATGAACCTGGTACTTATAAGCACTTATAATTACTAGTGGGAGACTTTCGTGGAGTGGAAGTGAGTGAACTACGCCGACATCTACTCTTGTGACAGTACACGTCGTAAATATAGCCGATGGATCCCTGGTGTAAATAATATATCAAGAAAACCCTGTAGCTGTGACCTACTTCAATAATCAATATTCGAAGACGGGAATTGTATCAAATTACACAACAGTCGTCCTGACTTATTTTCTTTGTTTTAAATTCGTATTTAGCAAACTTCACTTTCATGAATTAGGAAAAGCTTTTCTCGTTCGCACGTACACCGTAAACGCGCAAAGGATCAGATGATACAATAAATCCTAATAGATATTCGTTTAATATAGAACCGATCACAAAGATGATGTTTCTTCGAATCGAGATAAAGGACAAGCGAACACTCTTATCAACAGATTGACATCAATATTTGTCTAACCTAAAGGTAGAGTAAACCGATTTGTTTGTAATAACTGTTTGCCTTATATTGATGGCATTTTTTTACTCGTAATCGTTAAGCTTAGACCAAACAAGCAAAAGAATCCCTTTCTGTGTCCCTGTGAATCTAGTTTATGACTCCAGAAAGGATAAAGCAAGCCCACGGGGCGAGGTGCGGTCGCGCGTCGCAACAAAAACTTGATTAAACCGTACGTACGTTCTATTCGGTTGTGAAATAACGCTGACGTGTTTTGTACTCAGCGTTGTTGTTGCAACATCTTTCGCTTCTTCTTTCTAACTGACCCGAGTTTATTGTATAGTGCGCAGTTTGACCCAAGCTAGGTATTTTGATGAGATGACAATCATCTTATCATAATCCACCATTTCTGACCTCTTTTTAACCGACTTCTTCTTGAATTCGGTTCTTATTTTAATATTATTTTTTAAATCTTTGTTACATCGAAACCGTTATTTATGGACCGATTTCAAAAATTATGTCTTTGTTCGCAAGGGAAGCCCAATACTCGTAGTTTGGTAGGTTTCTACATGAAAAAACTGTGAAGTTAAATTTGTTTTTAAATGGATGACATTATACATCCAGTCTTTTTGGTGTTTATAGTCATTGTCGCGAGATAAATTCTAGCTGTTAGGATCGTATATTCGTTTGGTTTATATCATGTAATACGTTTGGACTTCACTGTCAGGAGATATCTATCGTAGGCTCCTTTTCGGGTCTATAGGCGACATTTGTGTACCGATCGGGGTGGACTAAGTGATAGGTCATGAATTCGGTTTTTTTTAGTTTTTATCTTGGTTAATTATTTGGTAGCGTGTATAAGAAGATACATGAAGAAAATCATGATAGGCCTAATTATAGTGAAAATACCTGCCTGGAAGATATATTTATTTAGCTACGGTTTGAACATCAATCTTTTGCGTAGTGTTTTTGTTAGCCAGTTTCGCATGATAGATAGAGAACAGACAAAGGCGGCTTGTTTTCTGCTCGCTGTTTCCGTCTTGCTATAATAATAACAGTAACAGGTCTGTCTCGAAAGTTTGCACGCTCTACTCGCAGGATAACTTCACGGAACTGAAATAAAAGCTTTTTACAGAATTTTTCGAACGTTTGGCAAAGATGTTCGTCTCGGTATTGCGTTAGACGGAAATTCAGTATGCTTGAGCATTTTCTTCTATGCTCTTATAACCCCTTGTCTAAGTCGGCGTTTAATCGAGCTGTGGAGTGGAGAGACCCCGTTACGCTTGAAGTAAGTTTAACAGATGGGTGGCTAAAAGGCGCGCTTAGCTCTCACCTTACTCTAGTTAAGTGCATGTAAAGTAAAATACGAGTGGAATGACCTAAATTCTTATTATTTGAGCCGGGCTGAGGTAAATGCGGGGTTGTAGTGAAACAACTTTGACAGTTGGTCGACAACCCTGATCACGCGACGTAATGACTGGCGCAGTGCATAAACTAGGGGTACATACTGACCGGTTACCGGTTGTGATATCTCGGCGCGGTCAAGTATCGGGAACCGCGGCCATCGTCATCGTTATGAGAACGCACACAACACCCTACAATCTCTCCTTTTACTCACTCACTGCGGTCGGTGATGGCTGCATGGTGGTTCCATTCCGTCACGCGGTCAGGCCTTTCTGTAACATACCTGATAGCTGATTCATTCGAATTACTCACTACATTGGTAACCAGGTTGTGGAAAGGTCATTTTCGGTTGTTAAAGCGACGTTTTATCTAAAATGAAGTAAGTCCCTTTCGTTGGAGCAATTTAGCTTGTTGGAAGCGGTTTACATTAAAATTCACGTCGGTATGTAAATGGTAACCCGATATTTGAAATTTAATTGGAGGTCTGCGTGCGCGTGCTGTCCGGAAGACAAAACATTATATGATGACATTATACAAGATACCAGTACCAACCAATTACTTGGCGACTTCAACTTTCCTAACAACAACATCGTTATCAAGAACTTTAATAGCAACTACTAAATAAGCAATTTTTAACAGGAACACATGTTGCTAAGCTAAATTGTGATTAAATATTAGCTAGCTACATGCAGCAAGTAAACCTCCACTCGACTGGCTAATGTCGGGCTGGCATCGAGCACCGACAAGCAGTAATAAGGTTTCTTTATAAAGCGAGAGCATAGTGCTCAGAGCTAGAAGGACGAAAGGTTTCCCCGGCGGCACAACGCTCGCTTACAACCTAAGTTTCATGTTACCCGTAACCACTGCCAGCCAACTGTCGAACCGAGACGGCTCTGGTACGAACTTACAATACAACACAGGCGGAAGTAGAGCAAATGCTCCCACAAACAAGACTGTGTCGCGAAACTTTACATTTCGATTATTGACTCGATTAAAACTCGATGCATTCCGCTGCCATACAACTTATTCGTTATGACATCATAGGTCTGAAATAATTTCAACTCATTAATATTCCAATCCTAACCCGATCTCAGAAGGTTTCTCGGAAAAAAAGGATGTTGAGAAGCTCACTATTAGTATGTTAGTGACCGGCCCGCGCTGAGGAGACGTGCCATAGGTGTGAGTCACGTAACGGAAACACAAGTTGCTTCCACGATTGATGCCTTCTGGTTGATACACTCCCGCATTTACCTTTAAGCGTAAAATATCAAAAGCCCCTTCTAACTTCAATTCGGGCAATTTGTAATTGAATTTTATTACACTTGTTTCTAAACTTTATACGAAAGCATCTGGGCCCAACATTTATATTAAGACGACTGTGTTTGTATTTCTCCTTACAAAAACTTGGACGAAACTGCCATTATTTGTTTATATTTATGAAATAAAAATATTTTTACAGCGTATTGTGGTACGCGGACAGGTGCATGTATTCATTTAAAACGAAAACTCATCGCATGTGTTTGAGCAATATTAATAATATCGCTGACTTTAATTGCCATAGCCAATCCCCTCAAATGGTATGGGACCATAAACGTTTAGATAAAGTCACATTGTGTTAAATCTATGATGCTACACAAGCAGGAACCATATAACCGTATGCTATGAGAACCAGCAACTACAACGTCACACACAGACAGTGACCCGAGGAGGTTTACTTCTTCTGATGCGGTCCGCTCGACCATGGAGATCGTAATATACCTCACTCACCCCCCAAACATTAGCTTTAGTTCATCAGTAATGAACTGGCAGATGCCACAAGCTTGTCTAACTAAAGAATTAGGCTTTTCTTTGAACATGTTTATGTGTAGCCACAAAATCACGCATCGTATCAGCTATCGACCGCTTGTGTGTTTGATACTCCACACGTGTGGCGAACTGGGCCAACTTTGTTATAGTCCGTCAAACTAGCGTAAAAAATAAACAAAAGTCTGCTTCCTGGCATTAACAGGGAATTTACTTCGTATTCCCGAAGAATTCCGTATGTTGATATGAATGACTCCATCTACTGCAGATATTAAAACATGCGAGGCATTGAAAGATAAATAAATATGAAATGTTTGCTCATTAATGCTTTTATATAGTCATTGTTAGTAAATGAGCTGCTGTCCCGCTAGGCAGCGAGCGCCTGCAGTAAGGGGTGTAGGGGCGGCTCGGTGGGGTGTGACGAGGTTGTGACAGCGAAAGTAAATTACTTTGCAATGCTGACATCTACCGGTTCCTAACTCCCCATTTCCTCTCCGTAATGGACAGTTGCCCGTCCACTACCTCAAGTATGCAGCACATTTTCATGTTTTACCTTCGGAAGTCCACACCCCCTAAAAGCATCCCACCACTTTTGAATTATTTATCTCATAATAATTAGTTTACATTAAGCAACGATATACATGTGTCCTATTTGCTGATCACCTACTTTAGCCATCTAAATCTAGTGCTTTACAACATAAATATGTATACTTAGTGCTTTACATCGTGCTATGCTCGTATCACGGAGTCGGGATTGAAATGTTCAATCTATCTGCGCCACCGACCTAGATCCAAACAGATTCACTACAAGCAGCTAACAGTACTTGATGTGCTCTATTAAAATAAAATATAAACTGACACAAAGGAAACTTTGGAACGGAATCTTGTATGTACGTAAAGACATACTTAGATAATGATATAATATGTATTTATAAATATTATCATGTTACAAGATATCAAAATTTCCTTTTCCTCTCGTCTGTAAAGATTTTTATTTCTACCTGTTGTCCGTTGTTCTATGTTGGAGCCGGTAATATCACAGACGAGAGTGTAAGCTGCATGTCGGTTGGTAATAAATCCAAACTTATCTCGCACATTTTTGTTTCACCGGTTATTTCATTGACAAACTCCTAAATGCCGCAAGGATTTGCACAGATTTATAGGCGTTAAACCCTAAAGATATCCCAATGGTGCAATTTCAGCGGAAAAGGGTTAAATCTTTTAACTCCCCTTCAATAGAATCCCTATATGTTACAATCAACTGCCCAAAAAATAAAACCCGCAATTACTTTATCCGCAGGTAACAAAAGAAAGATAACGTTACGATTCACTATTCTGGACTTTTTTCTTGAGACTAACCCTAAAGCCACAAAAGCATATTATACATATTATTATGTATTTTATTTTTGATAATTATGGTAAGTACAACATATTTATTCGGTATTGTCTCATAAGGGCATAGGCCGAACAAACTAGCAATAGAGAACAATAGACGTGGGAGCGAGAGGGGCATTCATTGATACTTTAAAAAAGATGAGACCAGTTTTACATTAAAGATATTATTTAAAGAGATAGGTATAAGTTAAAATTATGACAAAAACCTAATATATAAAGACATTAAAGTAAGCGGCTAATTTACTAGCAGTGGCTTATAGACTTCTGCTCTTAATACTAGTACCTAGCTGGTTAGATAGATAGTTTTAGACAATGGAACGGTATGTTCTTGTTCTCTAGAATACAGTCAGTCAAGTCACTAAGAATGGACCTGGATGTTTGAAATACTGATGAGACTTTATTTCTCGGCTCCGAGTGACTTCGATCTGCTAAGACTGCTATGCAGTTCTTTGTGAGTGCTTACCGACTTGGTTTTATTCCTTGCAATGCGACCTGCTATTGTCAGCAGCACTGTAAAAGTACGAGTATCTCACTAGCATTATTAGAAACAATGTTTCTGTGTTATACTGTCTATTGTTTTCGAATTTCTCAAGAATCGTCTCTTGTTTTTGCTTGACCGCCTTTGATAGTTTATCTTTAGGTTGTATACTTATGAAGGGGTAAGTTTATTGGTAATTTCTTAATGGTGAAAAGGTAACTTAGTTTACCATTAGTACACCCATACCGGTGACGTATTGCCTTAACTTAACCAACTTTATATTATTGACAGACCATCGTTTATTGACCCGAAAATGTGCTGCCGACTCGCTACAAATTTTGGGGAAGTGCTGCCATTGCAGGAAGATAAAATCATTAAATGAGCCCACACCCGGGCTGATTGTTGTTATCACGGTGGAGATATCATTTACTCGTTTACTATAGATTACAATAAAGTAACGATTATTTCTTAAGTGTGTTGATTCCACTTGCGATCTACTATTATCTCATTGTTATACCCCATACCATATAGTGAAACCGATTGATGAACCTCAACACTTCTGGTTCTAGTAAGCTATGTTTCTTTTTAGGGACGCGTTACTCATACACATTCTCGTTTTAAAAAAATGTATGCGCGTGGCAAAAACGCGCAAGAAATGTAAATGGGATGTGAATACTCATACTTCAATTTAATAATCCTGAAGGTTTCATAACTGAACACCATGAAACACCCTAACTTTTACCCATATAAACTCAGAAGCTTATTTAAAACCTATGCACAAAGACCTAATGACATACGTAGGGCGATAACTCGAAAACATTCAAGTGAATTTGAATAAAAATACTTACCTTGAAGACTTTATCAACACAATGAACAAAACAAAACGCACTCTAATTCCGAATATTCGCTAAGAATCGATCGTAAGTTGGGGCAATTTTAACGTTCGACGAAAGTAAATACGCGATGATGAACAAACACCCGCTTTGAGATTTTTCTTTGATGACAAGAGTAACCAGCAGATAAATTAAGTATGCCACGATTGGTATTAGGTAATAAAAAATATATTTTGTAATAGGATTGGGATTAGATCCATTTAGGGATTAAATACAGCTAGATCTTGAAATTCTCCCACTGTGCGGCGGGCGTAAAATAGCTTTAACCAAATGGTTCCCTATAGATGAAAACAAAGTGACTACCAATTATCATAAATTGATGACTATTGTAATAAAACCATGTTCCAACATTGTCCCATGTAGGTAACCTTTATAGCTTAAGTTAAACGGCTTTACTTTGTATTTTACGATACAGCCCAGTTTACCACAACAACACTCCTTAGTCTTATCTATAATGTCTGAAATATCACGAGTAGTGGTATGTAGGTCATTCTAGTTTTTCAGATAACGTAACTTATACCTAGGCAGATAGAAACTAACCGTAAAAATTCATAATTGAAAGTAGTGTTTTTCTTATTTTGTGATTAGTTGTGTAATAGTGATTTTTCTTGTTTCAGCTCAAATGCAGCCTCCACGATTCACATCATCGCCATCGAATAGTATAGTTAGAGAAGGCACCACCAAAATATTACAGTGTTCAGCAATAGGTGAGTTACTATTAATTTTTTTACATAAAAAGTAATCTTCGTGGTATACCCGGCATAATACTGCTGTTTATTAGTAAAATTTACATGTTTGATCTACTGTGTGTGTATGTGATTAAAAAATAAACGGAAGACGCCCTTAATCGACTGCTCCAATTCTGTGTGCAATCCAATTCTGTTGCAATTAGCCTCTCTGCAAACATTGTTATAGCCTTTGATACACAACAGCAGAATCGCAACGAAATTGAAAACTCGGTCGTTTCGTTAGTCTCTCGCGAAATCTGTTTGTCAATGTCGGCGGCCGATCGTAGAATCGGCCTCGCCATTTTATGATAGTCCATTACTGGGCATATCATGATGTGGCGGGTTTTAACGAAAACATGTCTTTTAAAGAATTTTTATTCAGCACTAGCTACGTGATGTTTTTTGTGTTATTATGCATGTCAAACGATCACGACGACTATTCGGGGGCTTCGCTGCGCTCGCCCCCTTTAGTCTTCACCTAAGCTACCGCGGTGTTAGCCTTAAGAGATTTTATCGTTTCATGATATTTCACGTTCGGTCCAATTCTACGATCGGCCGCCGACATCAATAAATATCAATGCTACATCTCCTTTTATGAAACTGGCATTAATTTATTTAATATTTTTTTTTTTTATATCTTTTTTACCTTATTTACAGTTCATAATTTCATATCTGTTCAAATAGACCTCGACGTGATGTTTTCTGCGAGAAGAGTTTTACTTCCCCGACTTTAGAATCTAAACGTGCTTTCCCTTGTTGAACGGAATCCGATAAATCCAGTTCGTCGTTCCCAGGTTACCCTCAACCGCTATACAGGTGGTTGAAAGATGGGTTACCCCTCGGGGAGTTCTCTTCTGAAGTGTTCTTCAAGATCCACAACACCCAGCGGCAGGATGGCGGGGCCTACCAGTGCATCGCCAAGAATGACGTGGGAGCCATATACAGTGAAAAGAACAACATTGTCGTCGCATGTACGTACAGCTAGAATCCTGCTGCCGATTTATGTGTTCTTTGGGGTAGTTGCTACTAGGAATGTGTAACAGGAGCACAATTCCCGCCCATGCGAATTGAAAGCGTAGACGCAGATTGTCTACGACATTTCGTGCCAAAATGTATGTAGTTTTCTGAATCCCGGAGGTAGGTAATTAAAATAACTTATGATGTTGATTAATATTGTGAACCTCATCATAAAATGTTAATGTAATAAGCATTATTTCTGAAAAAATGATGAAAATGTTTAGTAATTGAATGTCACACTGACAGGAGGATAATAAAATTAATCTTATTAAAATCAATAATTAATAACAATTTTTAAATTATGTCCATACATGTATATTGTTCATAAAACCGGTAGCCAGCGACATCGTACGCATAAAATGCAAACACTTCTTTTCATTCCCACATCGATGCTGAATCGACTGGTTTCTGAATCAACTTTCGTTTTATATTTTTACGAAGCACTCGTTCATTTTACTCGCTCTACAATACAATGCGAGTACAGCTAACTGTTCTGGATGGAATTCCCTGTAGCCTTGATACAACGCGTTTTATACATACATACCTACTACATTAATTTCTATGAGACCCTTTACTTTATGGTTATTGTATATACCGTATATACCCAGACCCAGAAAGATTCGTTAAACCATAGACAAATTTGTTTAAGTAATAGGTAGTACTTTAAATAACTTGGTTCAAATTATTAGTATACTATTAAGGTATCTGTAGTTCAAATGGAAAAATTCATAATTCATAATTTCTTTATTGTACACAATTAATTGCAAGGACAAAAATTAAATAAAAACAGTGTACAGGCGAGCTTATCTCTAAAAAGAGATCTCTTCCAGCAAACCAAGTTCCAATGAGATAGTTTGATATAAATACTCTTAGAGCTGGCTAAAAATGTGCACAGCTGTGTATGTATGGGTAAAGGCGTGACGCTATGTTTGTTACATCACATATCAACAACAGTGTAGGAAGCAGGAATAATTACGCGTCGAAAAAGTTAGCGAATTTTACTTATTTATTTATTTACAATAAGTACACAAAACAGAATACAGTAATTTGAAACAATAATACATCATTAAGGGACTTTGTGTTAGACTGTAGCCCAAACTATGTGTACATAGAAAACTTAATTTCGTGCGAACACTTTTTCACTCTGGTAATCATTCCTGCTTGAGCCACCGAACCCTAATACAAATACGTAACTACAGACTCGAACACAAAATATATTTCCCTTTAAAATGTCGCCCACAAAGCTTGAAGGCTGCAGTGTGCAGGCTGTCTGGGTAATAAACCCGGTGACACGTATCGAATTACATCTCATGGTTCACAAACTGAAAAAATATCCACCCTCGTTGAATGTGCGGTCTCCCTCCACAATGCCTCCGTACTTAAGTATGTTTGGATCGATACACTTAAGCAATGGAACCTCATTGTAACTCACCTGGGATTAGAAACGGGTATTGCAATTGATATCGTACGTACAAGGCTACAGGGCCAGTCGTTCGGTTGCTGGCCATTTTGTTAACCTTGGGACAACAGTGCAACACGAAGCACTCTGTAGTCTAATTTAATGGCATTAGATAACAAAGGGATTAGGTACGTATTTATACAAGAATGTTAAAATGATGCTGCTATAAATATTGCGCATGGTACCTATCTAGTTTTGATGTGAAAAGTTCAGAGATGCTATCTTGCAAGTCTTTGTTTAGTCGACAATAAATTATTAGCTACTTCTGTAATATTAGTTTGCTAACGATGTCTTCAATGTCTTCTAGACCATTCACCTTAAATTTTTACCTCCACCACAGACCTCCACAATGAAATAGCATTTCATTTCAATAGCATAATCAACCATATCATCACCTGTAATTCCATCATAGGTCTAGGATAGGGTTCCCAGTGCCTGATTGCCCATTTTCACTTCCTTCCTTCCACGAGCCACGCTCTGACGTTGCTTTCCGTTTAACACATTTCCAGACATGGGGGTATTCGAGGATTCCCTCGAGAAGGTCGAGTCGGTAGAGTCCGGCGGCGCGGCGATACTGGAGCTGCCCTTCATCGAGTCGGAGCCGCCGCCCTCCGTCATATGGCAGGACGAGAACGGCCAACTGCGGTACGACCATAAGTACGCAGTCACCGATAAGCACCAGCTGGTTATACTGTCTGCGTCGGCGGAGGACGAGAGGGCTTACAGGTAACAATTAATCTACAATTGGTCGGTTATATTGACTCGGTCAATTAGCATTAGCCTGTGGGATTGATCTGTCACTCTAGCACAGCTTCAGGAGAGGGCGCCCTCACGTTTTGACGCACGGAGCCGCAACCATAAAATTGTGCATTGTTTATTTAATCCAGCCAGTTTATATGAACGTGTTCGTGCACACTATCATCAAATGGATGGTACTGCGTTAACTATAAGCATAATCCCGTTTATAATGAAATACAGTACCTAACAAGGCTTCAAAAAACCCAGGGAAGTAGAAGAAATCATTCTAGTAAATACTATTTCGCGCACATGAAATTTTACTAACAGCGAATAAAATTTAAAATGCAGGCTAGCTCTATGTGCATCTGTAAAGAACAAAAGGCTCCTTTATACTGTATGTATACCGTTACTTAAGCAGACTTTGGTTACTGATTACTAAAAATGGACACAGCTAAGTGAGCCAGTGCGAGGCAAGGTCGTAAGTCTTAGGATGATGTTGGGGGCTTTGTGTGTTTTAAGTGTTAAGATAAAAACGTTTCGTTAGCGCCACTTTTTTAAGAAGGTGTTTGGGTAACGAGATAAGGATTATAATGTTTGTGTGTTTGATTTGTCAGCGACCTACTTATCCACCTCCACCAGATAGGAGGTAGAGCAACGATGCGTACGCTACATAGATAAAAGTTAAATTAAAAGCTCATCAAACTATGCGCAGTTATAGACCAAACTGTGACGTAGATAAACAATTTATTGCATTTTACAGCTATAAAACTAATATCTTTATTATTCTAATATGGTTCTACAATTTACAGAGTTCGAGCAATAAATACACAACTCGGTAAAGTAGAGAACAGCCCGTACATAAAACTAAATGTATTCGGAGATGACAGCAAGGAAATACCACCTGAAATCATCGTCAAACCAGTGAACACTAAACTAGTAAAAGGGCAAGAGATCACGAACTTATACTGCATCGCCAATGCACGCCCTCTGCACGAATTGGAGACGCTCTGGTTCAAGGATGGGATCCTCATAGACCTGGCAGGCGTGACGTATGATCTCAACGACCCCTGGAACAGAACCCTCGGCCTCATAACAGCCAACCTGACTCACACCGGCCAATACACCTGCCAAGCGAGACTCAAGACTGGCGGCTTCGCCACAGTGGAAGCCTCCGCCACCGTCACCGTCTACGAGAAACCGATATTCGTGAATAGCCTGAAGTCTGAAACGTTTGGCGAGTTCGGCAGCACTATTGTTCTAGAGTGCGACGTGCAAGGCATACCGCTGCCCGGCATCACGTGGTACAAGGATTCCAGAAAGATCGCGAGCGTGGGCGCCGACGCGGGCGAGCCGGACAACGCTGACGTGGACGACGGCGGCGGCCGCTACCGCGTCGAGGTCGACCGCTCGCTGCTAATCACCAACCTCAAAATGCAGGACATGGGCATATTCCAGTGCATTGCCAGTAATGAAGCTGGAGACTCCTCCATGCACACCTGGCTCAAGATCAAAAGTGAGTATCTTTCTTTCTTAACAATACTATCAATGTTAACCCTTACCTAGATACTGTAACTTATCCATTTATCGCTTGTCACTGTCTCAGCACAGGAACATAGGCGTTTTCCACGCAGTCATATGAAGTTGATAAGAATGAGGACCACCGATAAAAAGGCTAAAACATTCCGTTTCGATACCGGCAGTAAGGAAACTAGTTGACATGTTATACACACGATTTTCATTACAGTTTTGTTGTTTTTGCGGCACAGTGTGATTGCATAAATTCGCTATTCTATTGTTTTACTTGGTAGAGGTTTCCAATTAGAAATTATAGTTTTTCTAGCGTCAGCGTGTAGCTTTAATCAATTCTAAGAGTACAAACTTGCGTTTTTTCTCACGGCAAATGTAAAATACAAGTATTTAGACCTTTTCACAAGTAATTACACATTATGAAAGTACTCATCATGGTATTTTAAAATGCATGCTTTCTGAAATCAGCAGTTAATGTATAGGTTGTCAGCATGAATTACTTAAATATTTTACAGTACTTTAAACTAAAACGTATACCACATCCGCATGCAGATATTTTGTCATTATTATAGATACCTAGGTAAACCATGATACTAACGATTTTGACTTGTTTTGTATTTGGTACTAATCCGTAGCCAATATTTGAAATGTTTCTAGCTATCTATTGATGAGGAGATTTGCTACCATGGAAATAATTGTGTACAAAAATACATTTTGAATCGGTAATAATTAATTGAATTTCCAGGAGACGTCGTCATTAGTCTGTCTGTATTTATTCATCTTATTTCTTCTAGGAGAAACTAGTGACTAGTCTCTTTTGGAGATATCTATAGAGATAATTACACACATCAACATCACAACCCACCTAACAATCCCTACCTCCATTCACGTATATCGTTAATCACGCAACACCATATTTCCATGTTAGCACCTCTCATGTAATTGTAGTTTTAATTGACGCGCTTAAAAGACCGATTTGACACTTACGGATTTATCAATCGAATCATGGACTGTCATGTCACCACAGCTTCAGATGCCGAGGAAGGCTCAGAATGTACAACTGCTGCTCTAATTCTCGTTTCAATATGTTATTGCTGCCGTCATATCCCTAAACCTTGAGTTGGCACTACTGAAGCCAGGCCTTCATAAACCGACATCAAAGTTTAACGGACGCTCAAAATCCACACGTCGATGTCGGCCGGGATGTTACAGCATCGGCAACATATTTAAGCGTTAATTAAATTGATCGGTACTCTGTGCAGTTCGCCAAGAGTAAACTATTGTTACTGGTCAGATGCAAGTGTCAAGTCGTGTCCCTCCCGTAGTGCTAGCTGCTAACTAACGTGTGTGCGTAGCGTCCGCGCCGGTGATGCAGGCGCCGCCGTCCAACCTCACCGTGCTGGACGGCAAGGACGCGACCGTGTCGTGCCGGGCCGTCGGCGCGCCCACCCCCAACGTCACCTGGTACTTCAACGGTTAGTATAGTACCCTCGCTAATGCCGTGTGATGCGTTGATCACCGATGTAATAAAGCCCTATAAAGTTATGGCTGTTAATTTTATAGGTCATACATTTCGAACGGGTCTGATCAAATCATAGATAACAGAAAGGAGGATGCAAACTCTATGGATCAAATCGTTAGCATGCCAAAGTTTTGTCATTGAATTTTAACGAACATGGGCGAATGAACCGACATCACAACGACTTCGGAAACATTCTGCTAAGTGCTGTTCTCTCATTCCTCAGATAGCGTTTATATATTTGTTTATCTAGGGCTTTTGACATTTCACGCGTACTAAAAGTGTCAAAAAAAGTTATCTGACTGTTTATCCCGGGCTAAAGCGAATAATAAATTCTACTCAAGAAAGACACTAAAACTTTGGAGCTAATTCGCAGCAGTAAAATGTACCCCTAATGCTTCTAGTAGGGAAGGATCAGAAATCCATAAATTATTCACAGAATCAAAATATACCAGATATAGGTCGGCTTATGAAGCTCAATCGACTAGCTCGCCAAGCTTGAAACGTTATTGGATGATTTTAGACAGGATATTTATAATAATAAATGCCCCTAAGGAAAATCTCACGTGATTTATATATCCTTAGTCGTGTAGGTTATTGGTATTATTTATTATTGTAACTCATACCCAATGCCTATTCCATAACAATAACTTTCACAAAGAAAATCATAGTCATAGCCGCTTTATACCCCGTAGTTTTGCACGCCGAGTTAACTTAGTCGTCCCGTGACTAATATCTTAGTTTCGTAAGCCGTAACTGGCCAATTGGAATGGTAATGAATGACGCAATTGTTAGGTTTCTAAGACATTGAGGTCAAGCGGACATCCACTAGGGACACAATAATAATATATCTTCTACTTTCTTTAAAACGATTTCATACATTTTCAGAATCCCTCATCATAAATCTGACCGGGCGGCTACAAGTTCTGGACGAAGGTGATCTTCTGATCACTTCTACAACGACCACTGACAGTGGAAAGTACACTTGTGCGCGGAGCAACGATGCCGGCAGGGTGACTGGCGAGGCGTACCTCACTGTACTTGGTATGCACGACACTGTACTTAATATGTACGACGCATGCTCCACGGTACACGGTTTCCTGGCATACAGACATACTGTACACGATGTTGACTTGACATTTGATCAGAAAATACTTGTCGTTTTAAAACGACAGCTACTTGAATAGCAACCAACCGAATAAAACGCTAAATTATACAGCAGCAATGGTGCTACTCAGAGTTGGTACTCAAAGTTTTTAGCTGTTGGTACTAAATTTCCTTTCTGGTGGAATGGAATAATTTATTTTATGCTTAAGACCGTAAACCGCCACAAGCAATTTACCTAAATTAAAACAAACCTATTGTTTGCCTTGCCTCACTGGCACGAGTCTACAATTTTTATTCAAGATATCTTGACCAATATTGGCATGCAAAATGCAAATTAGTGTATTCCTTCCTGTAATTGTAATAAATACCTTTCCATTTTCTATTCAGTGAGAACGCAGATAGTGGCGCCGCCAGTCGACACGCGAGTATTGTTGGGGCACACAGCGACGCTCCAGTGCAAAGTATCTAACGATCCAAACGTGCAATACAACATTGACTGGTACCATAACAAACAGTAAGTGCATTTGCCTTCTTACAGTCGACATTTAGAGATTAAATTGTTTTTACTTAAAACGTAGGTAGCCAACTGCGAGTTTTGTTCACAAATGAGAGTTAACTTGCACTTTTATCTTGTGATCTTATCGGCATCCTACAGTGCGTCATACTGCGGATTTTACTCACGGCCGACGACCACGGTCTGCGCTTCCACAGACGACACTCTTCGGTGCGTCGCTCGAGTTGGTCCGCGTCCGTCCGCAACATCACCAGCATTATTGACCAGATACACGTGTCAAGCCATTCTTTATTGCGACCGTTGATGTTTTTCCTCGTTTACTGAAAACGATATTAATATTTGTCAACAAACGCCATATTAAAAATATAACCTGACCAAGTGATATTGCTCGCTAGTTTCATATTAGACGTATGTTACAATGAGTTCATTGAATTTGGCATACATTTCTACGGTCCGGCGGGGCTTTTACATAACAGTAGACCTCGCGAGCCCTTGGCTTATATTATAACCATTCAATAACCGACACCACCTTTTCTCCAGGCTTAGCAAGCCATTTCAGAGTTGCGAAACCAATCTACCTGTTCGAGAGAACGTAGAACAGACCCAACACGTACCTACCTCCCGTTCCAGAGCAATGTCGGTGGGGTCCCGCGTGTGGGTCGGTGCGGACGGCTCGCTGCAGGTGCAGGCGGTGCGCGCGAGCGACGCCGGCGAGTACACGTGCGCGGTGACGTCACCCGGCGGGAACCACACGCGGCGCGCGCAGCTCTCCGTCATCGAGCTGCCGTTCGCACCGAGCAACGTGCGCGCCGTGCGCGGGGACAGCGGCAGCGCGCGCGCGGTCAATGTGTCGTGGACGCCGGGCTTCGACGGCAACTCGCCGATACACAAGTTTATTGTGCAGCGGCGGGTGGTGCCGGAGTTCGGTTAGTATCGCTTCAGCTGGTTGGAGGTAGCTTGGATGTTCGTGCGTGCGCGCTTATGACGTGTTTGTTTTTCCCCTTACCTCCTATCATCTCCGTCTCCTACACAACATGGTTTGCTGGAAGAAATCTATTAGAGATAAGCTCGCCTTTGTACATGTTTTTTTTTAAAGATATCTGTATGTCATGTGGGTACAATAAAGCTTTGCTTTGAAATGCCCTCGGATGATGCCAGTTTGTGACAGCTTTAGAATAATAAAGTGAAGAGCTCCTCTAGCGAGCCGACTCGGCTGATAAACCGTCGTTAAATAGTTGTTTCTGTCGTAGCCATATCGTCAAATTTAGCCATATCATGATATGGCTGGTTTTAATGAAAACATGTCTTTTTAAAAGCATTTTATTCAGCACTACATTACGTTTTTTGTGTTATACATGTCAAACTAACACGGTCTTCACCTAAGCTACCGCAGTGGTTTCCCTAAAAGATTTCATCGTTTTATGATATTTCACGTTTATATGGCCAACTCGACGATATAGCTACATTTCCACGAACACATTAAAATTCGACGTCAGTGTACAATCGTACGTGTGGCACCCCAGGCCCGACCCCCGACCCGCTGCTCAACTGGGTGACGGAGCCCAGCAACGTGTCGGCGGCGCAGCGCTGGGTGCTGCTGACGAGCCTCAAGGCCGCCACGTCCTACCAGTTCCGCGTGTCCGCCGTCAACACAGTCGGCGAGGGGCCGCCCTCCGAGCCCACGGACGTGCTGACGCTGCCGCAGGAAGGTACACTCCTTCACCACGGCGTCTTTTGTTCTCGAGCAAAGTTTGTTCGGACTATGTCCTTATGAGAGAAAGGGGTATAGTTGAGGAATACCTGATACAGTTTTAGTCCGAGATACATATTGATATTCAATTTTGAGCTATAGATATGTATTGAAATAGTTGTTGTTAAATACTTGTATGGAAATCAGGAAAAAAAAAGACAGTTGTAATTCACTCAACACGTTAACCAAATTCGTCAAACCTTGCTGTAAACCTAACCTTAACTAACCATTCGAGTTAGATTGCCGATTGCCGTGATAATGATGACGAAATGAATTAATTAATGACGGCTGTGAACAAAGCTACTACTTACTTGACCAGTTTCAATCTACAAAATTTCGTTTCACACATATTTGGAT
Organism: Argyresthia albistria; assembly: GCA_963457715.1. Lineage (NCBI taxonomy): Eukaryota > Metazoa > Arthropoda > Insecta > Lepidoptera > Argyresthiidae > Argyresthia > Argyresthia albistria. The sequence continues at coordinate 6,988,723 of OY735257.1, read as the reverse complement.
GTACACCTTCAAAATTCATCACAAATTGGTGTTCACAATTCTGATAGCACAACTAACTTCACCTGTCATATAGTTAGCAAGCAACTAAATCAGCCAGTGTTCATCTCACTACATTTAATTGTTCTCTTTGTGAAGCAGCCGGCGACCTAATATGCTGCCAAGGTATGCAGAAAACTTGATAGTAGGCGATGACTGTTTTAATTTGCCCTGTGGATGTGACGTTCTATTAGTTCTAAAATAATTTTGTGAATGTGTTTAAGAATTATATTGTTTACTTTCTGTTAAGTTAGCTGCATTGATTTGAGTATTTTCTATATGTGAATTTTAATGCTATTCGGAGGCTTCGTTACATAAAGATTGCCACTGCATGCTACAATATCTCTAACTAGGCCTCCGCCATAGTTAATAAATGTGTTACGAATAAAACATACACACATATTTTATTCATACAAATAGCATCCGCATGCACCATCTGGAATGCCTTACATATTTTATAGTTTATATTTATTCTAATTTTCACTAAATTTCTCACAAAGAACGCTAATACTTACTGTTATCACTACAGCGCCATCTGGGCCTCCCATCGGGTTCATGGGCTCGGCCAGATCGTCTTCCGAGATCATAACCCAATGGCAGCCGCCGCTCGAAGAGCACAGAAACGGACACATCCTCGGCTACGTCATCAGATACCGCCTCAAGGGCTACGACAACAGCCCGTGGACCAACCAGAACATAACCAACGAGGCCCAGAGGAACTACCTCATCCAGGACTTGATTACGTGGAAGGACTACAACGTACAGATTGCGGCGTACAACGATAAAGGCGTTGGTGTGTTTACTGACAGCTACACGATCAAGACGAAGGAAGGCATTCCTGAAGCGGCGCCGGACAATGTGTGCTGTGAACCTGTCAACTCGACAGCCATCAATGTGAGGTGGACGCCGCCGAAACCGCAGAATATCAACGGAATCAATCAAGTACGTGACTCGAAAACTTTACTTACTAAACGTGACTATTTTGTCAAGTCGGCTGTGATCCAGGTCGTTGTGAAATTAACGTTAAATCCCTAATGAACTACTGTGTTCAATATAGATCTGTAGGGAATTCGCAAAGGCCAATTGTTACCTACCTTTTGCGATTTCTCCTATCGGAGATCGGCTGTAACTATGGCTATTTGTCACGGCTACTTGCGTTTTACGTCATCATAACACAGTTTCCTCTATTTTTAATGACACAGCCATGACAAAGCATTCTGCTTTCTCTTTCTGAGTAGGGACAATAGAACAGCTCTACAGGGTGTAACAGAAGGGTGTAGTCATATTTTAGGGGGTTGGTAGGGAGACAATTTTGAGCAACTTTTACTATCAAACCGATTTGATCAGAGCAACTTTATTTTTCATTGCTCCATTCGTTTTGCGTATGCTTTTTGCGCGGTCAGCTGATTTGTATAGAGAAGTGAAAATTAAAGTTGCTCTGATCAAGTCGGTTACATAGTGAAAGTTGCTCAGAATTATGTCCCTAACAACCCCCTAAAATATGACTACACCTTTCTGTTATACCCTGTATAACAATAAAGTGTTAACATCGATATACAGGGCTACAAGATCCAAGCGTGGCGCTGGGACGACGCCGCACAGACAGACGTGGAACAGAGGCTCGTGAGCGTCCCGCCGAACCTTCTCGACCCGCTGACAGAGCAGTCGGCGGTGATGGCCGGGCTCGACAAGTTCACGGAGTACAACATCTCCGTGCTGTGCTTCACGGAGCCGGGCGACGGGCCGCGGAGCGAGCGCGTGCTGGTGCGGACCAATGAGGACTGTAAGTTGGACTCGGATCGGACTGTTATTGACTCGGAGCAGTCGGCGGTCATCGCCGGGCTCGACAAGTTCACAGGGGCGACAGTTCTACACAACTTAATGCAACGAACCTGTCAAAAAGCCTTAGTTCCACTTGTCACCGCAAGCCAATTGGAAAGCTGTAGGCATTATGATATCAGACAATGATGCTGTCAATCTTCCAAAAAAATTATATACACAGTTCCACCTCGTTATGAGAAATGCCAAGGCGAAACTACTGACGCCACTATGAAAACTTTACTTCGGCTGTCAGTTCCAATATGAAACTCTTAACTTTTCAGTTGGCTTAGATGGCTCGCTCCATTCTCTAGATAACGTGGGGGCATTGTACGTTTACATTTTTTGAAGTTTATTGAACTTATGTCCTCAGTGCCGGACGAGGTCACAAACCTGTCGTTCGAGGACATCTCGGACCGCGCCGTGCGTGTCACGTGGTCCCCGCCCAAGAAGTCCAACGGCGTACTCATCGGCTACAAACTGTCCTACCAAGTCAAGGAGAAGAGCGACACATTCAAGGAGGAGATACTGCCGCCCAACGTCACCAGTATCCTTGTCGAACATTTGCAGGTACCTACTGTAAAAACTGGTTAACTAAATATTCCCTAACCCCCCTAATATTACTAACAAATCCTCAAATTCAGAAGCATAGCAAAATCTCTTCAGGAACATCTTGGTCATCATACGTTGCATACAACTAATGTTTGGTGAGCCGCATTCCCCCGCAGACGCAGTCAATTGGATATAATAGTCTCTGGGGCACAATAAAGTGACGCTATTATGTTTGTTCCAGGCGAGCACGCACTACAAGTTCTGGCTGCGCGCGCTGACCGGCATGGGCGAGGGGGCTCCGCGCTCCGCCACCATGCAGTCGGGCGTGGAGCCGGTGCTGCCCGAGCCGCCGCGCAACCTGGCGCTCTCCAACATCGCCGCCTTCTCCGTCGTGCTGCAGTTCACGCCCGGCTTCGACGGGAACTCCTCCGTCTCGCTGTGGAGCGTGCAGGTACACGACATATTCACGTGCAAGTGCTTCACTAATTTGGTCTGTTTTGAATATCTTTCAAGAAGTTAGACAAATGGTTTTCATTAGAGAATGAATGGCAGCGACCTCAATATCCACTCAACCATCTGGCGCCTTATTTTATAAGTTCAAAACCTATGAAAAAACAAACAAAAGAAAGTGGACTTTAACGTCCGGCAGACAAGCGACGAGATTTTTAGTTTAGTGCGTTCTTCTACCAAATTGGTCCCAATGTATTAGATACTCTATTAATACACTCACTCCCTGCAGGCACAGACAGCGCGCAACACGTCCTGGATGACGGTGCTGGAGGTGAGCGCGCCGGACGCGCAGTCGGTGGTGGTGACGGGGCTGGTGCCGTTCACGACGTACCGGCTGCGCGTCGTCGCCACCAACGTCGTCGGCTCCTCGCAGCCCTCCGAGCCGTGCAACGAGTTCCAGACCATACAGGTAACAGCACAGAGTATGGTGTGAGACACTTATGAATCAGTCTTGAGTCTCTGCCTCTCTCTTACGGGAAAATGGCGTGAGCATATGTATGTATGAATGTTTCTTGAGTTAGAAGTTGTTTGATGCACTTTATGTTCGTTTGTGAGCAATGAAGGAAGGATTTCACACTTTTTGCAATAATCGCTCGGGTACAGAATTTCAAACGATACATAGTCAGGGAGTAAACTAAAACTTTTATACTTGAGTGAGAGTGGGTCGTTGTAGAGCGTTCTCTGGGTGGGTTTTGACAAGATTTTTATATTATTCTAACATTCTTGTAGGCGCCGCCATCTCATCCGCCGAGGAACGTGACCGTTCGGGCTGTCAGTGCTACCAACCTACGAGTGAGGTGGATTGTAAGTACAACCACGTATGAACGCCTTGTTTTCAACAAAGTTTAATCAAGATCTCATACAGATCAAATTGATATTACGTTTAGAAATACAACAATTTCCGTATCTCCCCAGCCTCTACAACAAAGCGAGTGGTACGGCAACCCGAAGGGCTACAACATAACCTACAAGCGCGCGGGCGCCAACGAGACCGCATTTAGCATCATCGAAGACCACACCGCAAACTCGCACGTTTTGTCCAATCTGGAGGAGTGGTCTGTGTACGAGATACACATGACCGCTATCAATGAGGTCGGCGCCTCGGCTTGTAGCCCCACGGCCATGGAGAGGACTAGGGAAGCTGGTATGTTACTTGAATAAACTTTTATAACGTATTTGACAACGATAACAAAATGTACATGTGATTTGATATTTTAGATCCTTCACTATTGTAAATTTATGGACTACTTTGTATCTATGACATTGATTTAACAAATTTATTTAGATGATATTGATCTAGCCATGTATCTTAATATTGCTACGCCCTAAGGATAAAATGACATTGAGACTGAATTGTAATTATTTAAGACCTTATAACATGTTGTTTATTGCAATAAATAAAAATTTAATTGAATAGAACTCAGTCACGTACGTGACTTTGACCGCCAACTCGAATGGACCGTTTTAATCAGTTTACCGTTCACAGTCCCGGCGCGAGGACCTAACGACGTATCAGCGAACGCGACATCTTCGACCACAGTTGTAGTCCTATGGGGCGACATTCCTGTGCCGGACCAAAACGGCCTCATCGAAGGTTACAAAGTGTGCTATGCTGCGGTCGTACCACCGCCGAGGCCGGAACATAAGAAGGTAGCTATACTTACACCCCTCAGTAGATAACCTGCGATAGTTACGCGGTGTATTTGGATACAGATATTGGTGTTTTATTAACCGACTTCCTAAAGGAGGAGGTTTACAATTCGTCGGGATTTATTTTTTTATCTCTGATGTCGTCTATTTGATTATTTATTTAGCTCACATAACACTACACTCACACGCAGATTTCGTTGGACTTTTCTAATTAAACCTATTTAATTGCCAGGTCGAATGTCAAGCCATACCGTCAAACCAGACGCACACGATCACACTGACGGAGCTGAGGAAGTATGTCGTGTATCAGATCCAAGTGCTGGGCTATACGCGGCTTGGCGACGGGGCATTGAGCGACCCGCCCGTCACTGTCAGGACTTTTGAAGATAGTAAGTTAAACGGTTTCACACGAAAATAGATTGTACACGCAACTTTAGACATGCGACAAGTTACGCATGGGTCGTAGGTTCGAGTCTTGCTCAAGGAATAAATGACCTAGGGATATGTATATTTAAACATTGATATTTCGTGGATTATGGCTCCCCGAAGACTGATACCTAATTTAATTACCCATCATATGTAGTGTTGGTCGTTGGTGCTATATTTTGATCAACAAAGTAACATATTTGGATACCACTATTCCGTTAACGTAACACACGTTTCGCCGGCTACTATCACTACTCGGTAGTGTGTAGAAGTCGTAAAACCCCTCCACCAACCCGCCCTGACCCAGCGTGGTGGATGGCTCAAACTACTCTTATCCGGCCTGTGCCCGTTGAAGGAGACATTAAGAGGGTATCCTATCAGCATTTTTCCATACAAACGTATTCCCCTATTTCCTTCCTGGTTTATGCCTCTAGAGGACTCGTTTTTTTTTATAAAATCTAGGTGACCTGTATGTATGTCCCTGTCATTTACTTTTTCCCAAAAAATAATTACCAAAACAGATACGAATTTTCGAAAACCTAAAAAATACCTCATTTTTACTGTCATATTCAGATGACTACCAGACAAATATGAAAAGTTTTTACGTTAAAACAAAATAATAGAAACATAGATCTACTCTTCCTCTAAATTTCAACACCAAACATATTTGAATCGGCGCAGGTTTGGCGGAGAAAACAGGGGAATACAAAGCATCGATCTTGTCAAGATTTTGTAGTGAAAATCGGTCTGAGCTGCGGTTGTCCCTATCGCACATTACGGGGAAAGATCAAGGGTAAGGGGGGGTCAGACTAATACGTATACAAATAGGGAAGAGACAACTGTCGATTTTTTTATCGATAATGTAGTGATTTCCGTCATTATCGATATTATTTGTACAGAGTTTGGTATCTGTATGCCGTTTCCACGGAAAAATCCTTTGAACCGCCTATTTATTTTACAGAATTGAAGCTTTTAATTTTATTCTCCAAAAGCAAAAATATTTTTTTTTTAATCTTTTTTGGAATCAGAACACAAAAGAAGATTGGCTATCTATATATATATAAAAGTAAGTCGTGTTTGTTTGTTCGAACACTTATAACTCGAGAACGGCTGGATCGATTTTCAAGGTTTTTGATTTGTTGCATTTGTCTCCGTCCAGAATAAGAAAATAACAAAAAAACATCTTAAGGGAAAATAGGTAGGGTAGTGGTAGAGTAGTGGTAGAGTAGGGGTAGGGGTAGGGTAAGGGTAAGGGTAGGGGTAGGGTAGGAGTAGAGTAGGGTAGGGGTAGGGTAGGGGTAGGGATAGTGGTAGGGTAAGGGTAGTTATCAAGCAGGGTTAGGGAATCACGCGAACGAAGTCGCGACGGGCAGCTAGTTTTAAATAAAACAAAACAATATCGATCAAAAATAATTGAATATGTGTATTTATTCTGTTCTCATTTCCACCCTTTCTCTTACCGGCATATTTCGTCTTCACTACGAGTGTATTTATTCTGTTGTCTTGTCACTACGAGTCTAATGAGCCCAAACTCGATGGGTTTACTAGTAAGCATCCCAAGGTTCCAGCTCTCACCTTCGATCTTCGCACTCCATTATCAGATCAGCCCAATGGTACCATATTCTCAAAGGTCTTGTCACTACGAATCTAATGAGCCCAAATTCAACGGGTTTACTAGTAAGCATCTTAGGGTTCCCACTTCCACCTTCGAAGTCCATCATCAGACCAGCTCGACATATACCACAACAACATGCTCCAAGAAATCTACTTACGAATAAAAAAACAATATTCAAATCGGTTCACCCGTTTACGCTCCGCGAGCTGAGAGACACACACAGACAGATACACAGACAGAGTGACTCACACGTCAAAGTCATAACACCCCTTTTGCCTTCGTTAGGCGGGGGTTTACCAGGTTGTAGCCGCTTTCACATTGTTACCATTTATCTAATGACCATCTGGAGTAAGTGGAATCCGGCTATGCTATTCAAGGTCGATTCCAGCCTCTTTAAAGTATCATAGGTACTTAAATACTTACTTGGATAATACCGTGCGCGGTGCAAAATGAATCTTCCGCTTTACACGTAAATGATGTTTTCACTTCTCATGCTCGTAAAGTTCGTCTTTATGTCGGGTATAGCCAGCATAAAATCAAATTTTATGTTCTAGAGCATAAAGTAAAATCTTCGTCTAAATCTCAGACTCTGACAAAGGTCGTCAGGTAAACAGCCACATACACCTATGCTTTTAGCGCTCAAGAATAAACGCGCTTTATTTTGTTTTCATCACATCTATTCAAAGAGATCTACTTTAGTCCCGACAAACAGGGACTAAAGTAGGTCATTTAGTCCCTAGGGACTAAAAGTAACTTTTTAATTTTGTTGCCAGTACAAAGGAAAAAAAATGCTGTCAATAATCAGTTTCACTACCACTCAGGCCGACAGACCCTAAACGCAGCCAATAAAAAAAAGTTTGTACTAAAATACGTACTCGACACAGATTAGATAATCCGATCGACCGAATCGATTGACACCGATAAAAATTAGTTAGTTGTAAAAATAATTAGTGCTGAGTTAAAAATTAAGTTGCTCTGATCAAGTCGATCCCATAGTGAAAGATGTTCAGAATGATGTCCCTCTTTCCGCATGTACACCCCTTTCTGTGACACCCTGTATAAGTACATGTATGTTATTTTATTTATTACTTACTACTTTTCTCATAGAGGGTGATGAAAAGTAGAGTGTCCACCTCAGAAGTAAAATCTATTTTTGGCTCGAGTGATGTACTTTGATTCCCTCGCTCCCTCAGGATTCTACTTTTGAGTCCCTCGTTACACTCGGGACTCAACTCTAGAATCCCCCGGTCGCTCAGGATTCAAAAAACACTCTCGCCCTAAAAATAGTTCTTTACTCCCTTGGTAAACAATCTACTATTTCTTTTACCCATCACAAAGAAGGTTTATCTGAAACAACAATTACCATGATTAGGTACTTATAGCTCCACATTTGTAAATTGTTATTTATCAATACCGTGAAACCGTCCAACATTGCCCGCTTTTTTTCGTTATTTTAAGATATTTTGAAAAGTATACGCTGTATCGCAAAACAAACTAAACCATTATTTACTACAACAACATACCACTCTACGTCATAAAACATAGCGCTCTGCACTCAATAGTATCCTGACAATTTGAGGTTAAAGAGCTGGGCAAAGTTACCTGCAAAACCGTCCAACATTGCTCAGCCTTGATATCTCCAAAAATATCAACCCTATGTCTTTGGTATTAAGATATGTTGTAGTAAATTAGGTAAGGTTGCCATTCATAATGTCACCCTAACCGAAACATTTGTGTTTTTTATATTATTGAGATGGGCAATATTACACTCAACTAAAACCGTATTTTCATACAACGTGAATCAGTGGGTTAGGGTTGGCACCTTCTTGCTATATAAATAATAATACATTTTAGAAAAAAATACCTAGGTAGGTATTTATTATTTGAAAATGTTATTATAAAACAAATCGTATTATCAAAAAAATTAAGCTAACATAATGCTTTTACACAGGTACATTGACCAGATCAGCTGATTGATAGTTACCGAAAAACAATATTTTTTTTCGACCTTACGTTTCTTGGCTTAATTAATTCATAATAATAGGTAGGTAGGTTCTCCCAAAATATGGTCAGCTAATTAAATGTCACCTTATAGAGATTGTTTTAAAATATTTTTATTAAATTATAACACTTGACAACCCTGGCACTGTTTTTGCATTGGGCAATGTTGTCACCCATATGTCAACGAAAGTTCGGGTATCATTGCCCAAGGCAATATCTCAAAGAAATAGCCATCAAATGTCTAAAGCAATGAACAATCATAAGCGTAATGATCTGCTGTACCTCTATTATCAAAATCACATACCTGCGAAACGTATTCCGGTCACAGCACCGAAAAAACGATCACCAACTATTCGCCCACTTTTTTAACACCTATCTTCAAACACGTGTCACGCGCAATTGAGTGAACACAGACACAAATTGGTCGAACAGTGTTGCCAGATATATACTTAAATTTACCCTGAAAATATAAAAATGTTGCTATTTTCTTTAGGGAAACTGCAATCCACAGTTGAAGTTATTTTTTGGGTTTGAGCAAAGATAGCCTCCAAGGGCAATGTTGGCCGGTTTCACGGTAAGTAGTTATAGTATTTTAGATAAATATAATATGTATGTATTGCATTTTGTTTATCTATTTGAAGTAGGTAAAATATTTAAAAATAATAGGTGGGTACTTACGTTTTTTCTTTAGTCGTAAATATAATTACTCAAAATCCGATACACAAGCCAAGTCAGTTCAGTAAAGCATAGACTGTAAACAATAAAAAACGTCTAACACAATAATTTGATCGAGTAAGTAGCTCGTAAATGCCAAACACTGCAAACGCCGACCGATGCCGATAGCAAATGCAACTGAAAGACCGCAGAACGAAAAGCGGCCGGGCGCGGGAGTGGTATCTACGCACGCACACGAACACAGACTACTCACACGCACATTGATAGCGCGGTCGCTTGGGCGCAACGCGACGGCAATAGTTTGTACAAATACCTATTTCTCAATTTTGTCGCAGACCGACTACGCTCTTAATGGGCTACATTTACTGTTCCTAATAACGTAACCGCACGTTCCCCACAGCGCCTGGCCCGCCGTCCAACGTGTCGTTCCCGGACGTGACGTTCACGACCGCGCGCGTCATCTGGGACGTGCCGGAGGACCCCAACGGCGAGATCCTGGCCTACAAGGTCACCTACCACCTCAACGGGACCACGCAGCACATGTTCTCCAAAGAGTTCCCGCCCTCCGACCGGACCTTCAGGTCAGTACGACCCGCCAAGTGTTAACCAATAGACCGATCGCCGATCGATTCCATCTATCGATAGTAGAGATGTCGATCTACATTTACTATTATTTACTACATCGAAGCTATCTAGAATAGATAAGTCGACGTCGATCGGTAGTTTGTACTACACCAATTGATCGATCGTCGATCGGTGGAATGGTCGACGTCAATCGATAGTTTCTACTGAGCCAAACCTACCACACCAGACTATCAATTGTTTATCGTCCGGTATCCATCGATCAACGACGATCGATAGTATCAATCTATTGATTGGTGTGGGAGCACACTAACGCGTCCTGTCCCTGCCTCGTCCTAACGTACATCGATGGTACAAATGATTTGTCGACATCGATTCATAGTTTCTATTACACCAATCGATCGGTCGTCAATCGATGGAATTGTCGACGTCGATCGATAGTTTCTACTAAGCCACAACTACACCATTTGATCAACGTCGATCAATGGTGTCCATCGATTGGTGTGGTAAAACCTTAACGCCTCCCAGCCTCGCCCTAACATATCCTTTTCCCCCGTCAGAGCGGACCACCTGCAGTCGGAGCAGTACTACGTGTTCGCGGTGCGCGCGCAGACACGGCTCGGGTACGGCGGCACGGCGCGCGCGCTCGTGCTCAGCACCGGCAACCGTGCCCTACCCGCGCCGCCGCAGCACGCGCTCGTGCAGCGCTCTCTGTTGCAGCCGCACCACATCACCTTCTCGTGGACGCCGGGCGACGACGGATACGCGCCGCTCAGGTACACACCACTACGTATCTACGTACTAGGTATCTATATGTCGGCGGCCGAACGTAGAACGTCAAATATCATGAAACGATACTGCTGTAGCTTAGGTGAAGACTAAATGGGGCGAGCGCAGCGAAGCCCCCGAATATTCTTCGTGTTCGTTTGACATGTATAAAACAAAAAACATCATGTACTGCTAAATAAAAATGCTTTTAAAAAGACATATTCGTTAAAACTTGCCACATCATGATGTGCCCAGTAATTGTTCGGGCATATCATGAAATGTCGGGGCACATCATGATGTGCCTGATTCTAGGATCGGCCGCCGACTGGGGGGATTTGGCAGGTTCCCAAACCACAAAACTGAGGCCCTAAGTAGACAACCTTAAATCCAACACCTCTCGCGGGGTGGCCACAGATTCCATTTCCAAACACACAATTTTAATTAGTTGCTTAGTTTAGTTCGTGCCGCGACCCGAATCGCAGGCACAACAATACTAAAATGCCGCCGGCGCTGTGCCGAGGCCTTCCTCACAAACTTCACGAAGACAGTTTGTGCTTGCCGGTTCAGATGTTAAACCGTCACATGTGTAAACGAAGGTCCTAAGAGCAATAGACAGTCTAACCGCTGCAATGCAGCACCAAAGACGACTTTTTAATCTACTTCCCGACCCGCAGATACTACACAGTGCAGCAGAAACAAGACGGCGGCACGTGGCAGACGATCCCCGAGCGCGTGGACCCGTTCGCGAGCTCGTACACGGTGGAGGCGCTCAAGCCGTTCACGCCGTACCAGTTCCGCATCCGCGCGACCAACGACCTGGGCCCGAGCCGGTACAGCAACGCGACCGAGACCGTGCGCACGCTGCCGGCTGGTGAGTCATAACTTTAGCAAAAACCCCCGCATAAAACCATTCTTCCAGATTCATCACCAGGTCTCATCAGGTGAAATTAAAAGGTCTCATCAGAACGAATCGAATGAGTCTAAACATAATGGGTTTACTAGTAAGCATCCCAGGGTTCCAGCTTACACCTTCGAGCTTCGCACTCCATCATCAGATCAACTCGATGGTACCATTTTTTCAAAGGTCTTGTCAGTACGAGTCTAATGAGCCCAAACTCGATGGGTTTACTAGTAAGCATCCCAGGGTTCCAGCTCACACCTTCGATCTTCGCACTCCATCATCAGATCAGCTGGATGGTACCATATTGTCAAAGTCCTTGTCACAACGAACCTAATGAACCCAAATACGACGGGTTTACTAGTAAGCATCCCAGGGTTCCAGCTCACACCTTCGATCTTCGCACTCCATCATCAGATCAGCTGGATGGTACCATATTGTCAAAGTCCTTGTCACAACGAACCTAATGAACCCAAATACGACGGGTTTACTAGTAAGCATCATAGGGTTCCCTCCCACCTTCGAACTCCATCATCAGACCAGCTCGATGGTACCATAACAACCAGCTCCAAGAAATCTACTTTCGAATAAAAAAACAAAATTCAAATCGGTTCACCCGTTTACGCTCCACGTGCTGAGAGGCATACAGACACACACTACGTGACTTACACGTCAAACTCATAACACCCCTTTTGCCTTCGTCGGGCAGGAGTTAATAATAATCCCATATCACGAGCGAAAGCTCATTTTCTGTCTTTCATCATCATCATCATCATCATCATCAGCCCGTATCATCCCACTGTTGGGCATAGGCCTCTCCCAAATCACGCCACTCGCATCTGTCTCGCGCCATTCTGCTCCACTGCCTACTACCGGCCACATTTACAATATCATTTGACCACCATTTCTGTCTTTACAAACTTATAATATGTAGCCCATTAATGTCCC
>OY735257.1:6909984-6976044 GCA_963457715.1 Argyresthia albistria | reverse complement strand
TGTTTGCCGTCCGCTGTAGCAGCTTTGGCGGCCATGTCGTCCCACCGCAGACACACCCACATAGTGCGCAGCTGGAGCGCGGCACTCGTCAGCCACTGCAGGTTCACCGTGCGATACAACCAGCACGTCTTGAAGAGCGGTCTAGCACACGGATATGACCACACTGATGAGTTTGGTTTCGCGTTGTGACTAAAGCCTCCTACCGCACTGAGTCCTGCCTGTCGACATAGTTTTCTCAGCTCGTGATAAGGTAACACCATTATGGTCTTGGCTTTACTTCTGGAGTGGAATGTAGAACACGGCGGATATTTGACGGGCGTTCTCTTCTTCTTCTTGTCCACTGCTGAGGTCTGTACTCTCTTCAGATACAGTTTGCCGCGCGGCACTTCTGTGGAGTATACTCTGACGATGCCGCCCTCGGTTTTCTCTTCCTTGATATTCTTATCTTCTCTCTTACTGACTCTCGGGAGACCGAATCGCCTGTTCACCGTCGCGCGGTATTTTGGTTTATCATCAAACTTGGGCGGTGTGACAGAACATTTGTACCTTCCGTCCTTTGCGGATTCTTTAGATTCAGTCGGGATGTTTGATGTCGATTTGGACGATCTACCTCGACTGATTCTAAGTTTAGGTATTGGAGGCCGAGTTTTGTCACTGTTTGTCTCTTGGTTGTCATCAACAGCAACTTCCTCATCAGGATCAGTTAATTCTTTCAGAGGTCCAATTTCGACGTCATTTTCGTCGTTATTAGTACAACTAATGTCAATATCCATCTCATTTCCCACAGCAGGCACAGCGGACTCTTCCAGTGTATTTTCATTTTTTATAATATTTTCATCCTCACTGGTTTTTTCAGTCTTAAAATTCATATCAACATCATCAATAGATTTACGTTTCACAAAACAATCAGTACTTTTGTTATCACATTCTTGGGCGCACGCCACTGCTGATAACAAATCGCTCAGTATGTTTTCATTAGTGTTATTAGAATAGTTCTTTCCTAATAAACACTGTTCCAAAATTGACATACTCGCATTATCTTTATTCAATGCAGCTGTAGATTTAATCCTGCTATCTTTTAGCAGTCTCAGTAACTCATTGAGAATTTTACCTTTCTGGATACATAATGGTGAAAAGCAGTTGACTTTCAAGTCACTCTGGCCTGCAACCAGTGATTCGATGGGATTGCATGTACTGGAATAGCATTTATAATGCTTCAACAGTTTTGTTAACTTCAGGTACTGGTCTCTGAGAGCATTGATACTCTCAGTGACAGCATCTTGTGGCTTCAAATCAGGGCCGTCTTTAGGCAATGATGTAACATTCACTTCTGTTTCATCATTCTCAACATCAATGTTCTTTTCTTCTTCGTTTTTGATGTCTGCTTCCTCTTTTTTGACACTGGCTATCAAATTAGCCAGTTTCTTCTCTTCCATAAATTTCAAATAGGTGCGACGAGCGAGAAAGTCATCCAGTTTTGATTTTCGACCAATTTTAGGGTAATATCTTCTTGTTGATGAGCTCAAGGCTTTCTCTACATCAATTTCTTCAAATTCCTCATCTTCTTTCTCCAGATTGAGATTACGCATAGAGGGTGGCACTGAAATTAAAATGTATATTTATTTTGACTCCCCTATGTCCTCATAGATACCCGTTAATTAGTGTTACGCCTGCTCCTCATACTGTGTGTTCGAAATATACTTTTTAGGTTCATGAGTTCTATGGATTTACTATAGTAGGAACTCGTTACCATGGCAATAGAGAGTGTTGATCTTTAGTACCACAGTGTACCACACTACTCATATTTTGCGCGATAGGGATGTATCGCTTTTCTTCGTAAACGTATGCGACGTTATGTATTAGGAGACTTATTAACGAGCATTAAGACACAAATCGGTGCAAGGCGGTCATCGTCTGTCCACGCCCTGAGTGTGGTACAGTGGAGTACAACTCGACTTGTACTCCGATACTCCAGCGATAATAACGTCACATACGTTTACTAAGAAAAGCTATAAATCCCTATCGATTAAATGGTACACTGTGGTACAGTGGTACACTGTGGTAGAAAAGATCAACACTCTCTATTGCGTTCCTTCTATCTATACCATGCAATGTCATCATAATCAAAGCTGTTTATTTAGACCATTATAGTACAAAAGCTGGAAATATTAAATTCAGATGTTGTAAAGCCACTTCGGTACTTGCTATAATGCTTCAACTTCACAAATTTTCCAATTACGGTTATTTATTCCCTCCATTTTTGCGTGACAGTGGGCTAGCCCGTGTCGCAACCCTAGAGATGTGAAGGTTTACTCGCGATGTTTTCTTTCCATTTTTTTTTGCTAAAATGGTAATATTATCATTATCATCATACTTACGTTTCTCTAAAACTTCTGAGTCACTATTATTTGACTTCAGGTAGTCGTAGGTTTTTGGTTCAACTGCCAGGACTTTGATAATGCTTCCTTCTCTTACTCGGACTGCTATTTTCGCGGGTCCACTAGCCAGTGACGGTTTAGTACCAGCATAATTCTTTTTGAACTTTCTGGTGGCTGAGTTCCACAACCAACCCCACTGTCCGTGGATTCTGTACTCTTCCCCCTTTTGTTTCCATGCCTGTAACACAAATTATATTCTGATCTGATGGTGATCTATGCAACATAAATTTACCTGGTGGTACATAAGATATCTTCAGAGGGGTGATTAAATTATAATGCTACAGCAAATGTGTAAGTGCGGCTCCCTCCAGTATCAAACAAAACCCACCTGATGTCGCAGTCCCAGGGAGTACTTGACAAAGTTGTACGCCGTCCGGTAGCGCTCCTCCTCTTCTTCCTTCTCCTTCTTCTCTCGCTTGTCCATCTTCTTCCTCTCCTCTCGCTCCAGCGCGGTGGCTCGCAGCAGCCGCACATGCCCGAGCTGTTCATGCCACGCGGGCACCCACACCACGCTCTTGATACACGCCTGCAAGCAAGTGCACACACACTTCTATGAATAACAGTCAATAACATAAGCCAGTGGTGGTTTCATGTTGCAACTTAGAAATGACAGAAATAGACTAGGGCCTGTATCAAGAAGTCCCGTTAAGCGTTTGGTGAAATCATGAATGTTCTAAGTCTGTTTCAAGAAGTCCCCATAAACTCTATGCGACAGATTCATCTGAAATTTCACATACAATTTGTATGAGTTAAATATCGCTATCGAAACTTATTGTAACTGGCCATAAATATAAAACTAATATTAACGGCAAAGGGATATGTTATGTGGAACTCAATTCACTATATTCGATATCCTATGACCTAATCTCAAACAGCCAAACCCCTCTCCCAAAAGTGCCCAAAACAGATGTGATGCTCGTGAGTCTGACATATTTAGGTACCGATTTGGTTCATGTAACATTCACATTCCAAATCGGTTCATGTAACATTCACACTGCGCAAAGGGAACTGTCCACCAGTGAAACTAGGTGAAAACGAACTACCACACAGAGATTCAGTAAAGTACCTTGGAATGCACCTGGACCACAGGCTCATCTGGAATAAACACATCCAAACCAAGAGACCAACTCAACCTCAAATATAAGGGGCTGTACTGGCTGCTAGGCAGAAACTCTAAACCCTCAACGGACAATAAACTACTTGTTTACAAATCCGTCCTAAAACCTATTTGGACATACGGTATACAACTATAGGGATCAACCTGTGACACAAGCATACAAAAAATACAGAGAGCCCAGAATGCTATGCTGAAACAAATCTCCAACGCACCCTGGTTTATCAGAAATGCAGAGGTCCACAACCATCAGAGACAAAGTACTACAGCAAACAGTACAAATCCCGCCTTACCAAACACCCAAACCAACTTGCAGTCCAACTGACAATTCCCTCCTACATGGGGCGCCTGAAGAGACATAACATATTAGAGCCTTTAGGGCATAACTAATGATGGGTCGCGGAATAATTCCGTCGGAAACATTCCGCGGAATCTTTCCAAAATGGGTTAATTCCCGGGAAAAAACCCAAAATGGGAATTTATGCGGGTAAAAACGATTGGCTTCGTTAGAATTTCAAAAAAATACCGTTATAACGTTATGTCTACTTCTAATCAATATTCGATCAATGTCACATTTGGAAATTTCAGCTGGAAGCAGACAAACTCGCGTTTTTGAGAGTTTTTCGTTTTTGGGGCTTGAAATTATTGAGATTTCGAAGCTTTTGGTAAAAGAAAATCATTTTTTTCTCATCGTTATTGGTAGACCAACTGTCTATCCTCCTCTCAGACTCAGATACAAAATCACCGAGCTACCTGTGTTTACCTGTGTATTTATGTGACTGGCACGCCTCTTTCAATGGTAGATCACTGTGGACCAAGTTTTACGAAGAACTGCAGCCTTTGTTTAAACTACCAACTAGAAAAGCGCTGTCAACAAAACACTTGGATTCCATCTATAAAGAAATGGAGAAGGAAATCACCGAAGAACTGAAAGGTGCGAATAATTTACATCTTCAATGTATGGATGGAGCAACTGTCGGAATGAAGGCATAATAAACTTCATCATATCGAAGCCAGAACCGTTTTTCGTGAAAAGCCTTCACACAGGAAGTCATCGTCACACCATAGAGTAATTGAAGGAAAAGCTTGAAAATGTTATGACAACTTATGGAAGGGAAAAATTTGTCACGCTTATTGGAGACAATGCCAGAAACGTCCAAAAAGCCTTCGAATTGGCACGGGATAGGCATCCAAATCTAATAGGACTGAGTTGTGTAGCACATACATTGAATTTGTTGTGCCATGACATTGTGAAATTGGAAGCTATAACAGCATTAACTTCGATTGCGGTGGACACGATAAAAGCAGTACGGAAAAGTCAAATCCTGAACAACCTGCTTTCACATATAATAAAGGAAAAAGGATCAGGAGAGCAATTAAAACTGCCATGCAAAACGCGTTGGGGTAGTTACCTTCATTCACGAAGGTGCCTCCATGATGTCAAGAGTGACAAAAAGCCATTTACTGGATGAAAACTTCTGGGAAATGGTGAGAGAATGCTCCTCGCTTTTAGAACCTATCATGGAGCATATATTTAAGCTGGAGGGTAATGATGTTAACATTAACAACGCATACATGGCTTTTAAGGATATTAAGTCAAGAATGTTGTTGTGCAATCCTACCAGGATAGTGGGTAATGAAGATAAAAATCGAATTTTGAATGCAGTGGAGGCGAGGAAAAACAACTGCCTTAAGCCCATACATTTGGCCGCATATATGTTAGACCCTAAGACCCAAGATGTTGAACTGCAGGAAGACGAAGAAGTTGCAGCCATGGAATTTATCCATGGCATTGGATGCCAGTTAAATATTGAAGTGATGGCAGACTTGGCAAATTATAGAGCCAGAGAAGGCTTTTGGGGAAAAGCCTTCGTGTGGAGTAATTTAGAAAACATTGACGCACGTGGAAAGGGATTTGTAAAGCGAGACCACTGAGCAAAGTTGCTGTGCGAATATTAACAGCGCCCTGTACATCGGCAGCTACTGAACGATCTTTCAGTAAACATGGGCACATCCACAGTTTAAAGCGAAACCGATTGACAACTGAGAGAGCCGCAAAAATAGCATACATATCGTATAATTGGAATTTGCTGAACAAAAAACAAATACCTGAAGAAGAAGAGGAACCAATGTCCAGTCCCCTCCCAAGAAGTGAAATGACAAGTCCTACTATAGATTATGATCTGCAGCCGTCAAGATCGCAAGGACAAAGCCACGATGTGGAATTTTTCGATATAGGTGCAGGAAGTTTTGACACAGAGAGTGATAGTGACTAAAACATTCATTAAGTTGTTTTAATTATGTATAATAAATGTATGGTGATTGAATTGTTGTAGTATTTTTTGCCTAGACGTGATTCCTTCATAAAGTTTAACCTGCGTAGTTTAAACGTTTTTACCCTCGAAAACCAATCAATACAGCATTCCCCTGGCCGCCTTCCGGCTCCAGCATCAGATCAGCTCTATGTTACAAAAAATACTCTTGGACCATAGTATTTCTTAAGACGAGTCAAACGAGCTCAATCTCGGTGAAGTTGCGTCGTTTTATGACAGAGTTCCTATGACCACCTTCCATCTCCATCACCAGATAAGCCCCAAGTTAGAAAAATATTTCATTGTCATCCAACTTACATGTGCAACTTATATATTGCACTTGCGTATGCAAAATTTTAACCTGCGTAGTTTAAACGTTTTTACCCTCGAAAACCAATCAATACAGCATTCCCTTGGCCGCCTTCCGGCTCCAGCATCAGATCAGCTCTAATGTTACAAAAAATACTCTTGGACCATAGTATTTCTTAAGACGAGTCAAACGAGCTCAATCTCGGTGAAGTTGTGTCGTTTTATGACAGAGTTCCTAAGACCACCTTCCATCTCCATCACCAGATCAGCCCCAAGTTAGAAAAATATTTCATTGTCATCCAACTTACATGTGCAACTTATATATTGCACTTGCGTATGCAAAATTTTAGCTCAATCAGACAACGGGAAATGGGTCAAATGCAAGATCTGCTTAGCTAAACGTTTTTACCTACGAAATATCCCATTTTGGAATTATTCCCGGGTAGAATCCCATCACAACTAATGACATCATCATCGATAAAAGTAAGTAGGAACCGTCAAACGGGGTATCTTACTTGTAAAAGGTAAACCTATCTTGGGAGATTGGCGCAGGTAAATAATCATTTTTTCTATAGCAATACTTAAACACAGGTAGCCCGGTGACCTTGCATCTGAGTGGAGGCTAGACAATTGGTCTACCAATAACGGTGAGAAAAAATTGATAATCTTTTACCAAATCTCAAAAATTTCAAGCCCTAAAACGAAAAACTCTCAAGAACGCGAATTTGTCTGCTTCTATCTGAAATTTTCAAATGTGACATTGACTGCATATTGATTGGAAGTTGACATAACGTTATAACGGTACTTTTTTGCAATTATAACGAAGAAAATCGTTTTTACCCGCATAAATTCCCATTTCGTATTGTTTCCCGGAATAATTCCGCGTTTTTTCCCAAAATGGAATTATTCCCGGGTAGAATCCCATCACAAGGCATAACTAAAGAGTAATCCCAAAGGGGAATTACCTCTACATAACACCATCACTCAAAAAATCTGCTCATAGTCAAAGACTGATTGCACGATAAACTAATAACAAAAAATATATATATTTAGGTACGTTATTTCGACAACTAGCCAATGATAATATAAGTTTTAAGAAAAATCTATTTCTATACCTGTAGAACACAGAGAGCGCGTGCAAAATCTCTTGGAGATTGACAGAGTTGAACAGCTTGTACCCACGGCTTTCTTAGTAGTGACCAGTTTGGGTGCATGAACTGAACCACAATATTAGATTCCAACTGTAGCAGTGTCTGCCGAAGTGTTGTCACAAACATAGTCTTTGTAGCTGAAATGAATAAACAATATATTTTAAATATGAAATCAAAATTTTCAACCCTTTATGCGTGCAAGCAGCAAGGTGGAGGTCAATAATAAAGCACTTATTTCAAAATAACAAAACAAAATCGTCAATCATTAATTAAAATTTACATACCATTCATGAGTCCAACCCATTTAAAATCTTGAGCAGAAGATAATGAGAATTTGTGGGACATGTACCGTTTCTTATCTCTTTCTTCATTTCTCTGGGGCTTGTTCAATGCCAGAGTGTTATTTGTGTATTGATTAGTGTAAGCTTTGAATGCGTTCTCATTCCCTAATTTAAAGCTTCCTGTAGAAATAATGTTCGACTTGAACCGAGTAAGCCTCTCAGGCACTAAAACAAGATTTAACATTAGTTAGATATGTAAAGATAATATTCTGATGAATTCACAAAAAATAAAGTTTAATTACCTTCTTCATTTCTTTTAGATATCTTAATCTTATTTTTACTATCCATAGCTCCATTATTCTTTGATCTTCTGCTATCATCTTCATCTTTTATTTCCAGTTCTTCATTGAGTGTATTGTCACTGGTAACAGTAACCTCATTGACAACATCACCATCAGGCATCATTGGAGAATCTGTCTCAAAAATTTCGTCAACCCCTTTCAAATCTGCAGATAATTTCTTTTCTTTCTGTTCTTTCTTGAGTTTGCGTTGTTTTAAAATGTTAGAATTTTCCAATTCCAAATAAGATTTCCGGTTTCCTTTCACTTGGTTGGTCAGTTTTTCAGTTATATCCATTTGTTTCGTAATTTCTTCCTTCAACTCCAGCAATTCTCTAACTAAAGGAGCTTCCATTTCCTCTGAATCAAGAACATCTAGTAACTCTTCAAAGTGCAATACTGATGTGTAATACCAGACTTCTCCAACCTCAGATTCACTAAAAAAAATAAAAACATGTATAAAATCACAGGTATCAAGTTTATGTTATGATATACTTATGAAATCCCCTTTCCTCTTCTACTCTTGAGCAATCCTGAGAGATCCATATTTATGACATACTTACACAAAAATGCGCCTAGCAATAAACCAGTATTTTCTACCATGTCTATCAAATCCCAAGTGCTCATGCCGACACAATAAGCCTTGCTTCTCAGCTTCATTCAGACAGTCGGTAACTCCAGTACTCTTGTGTAGCTTGCAAAGTGCACATTGCCAATCCTCTGATGGGACATCAACCAATGGTGGGTCTACACATTCCAAATGATATACAGCTGGGCATGTCTCACAGCAGAGGAGGTCCCCGAGGCGATGACACACACGGCAGTGGTCATCATAATGCATAGGTGCTGAAATTTACAAATATTCTTCTATAAAGTACATTCAATGGGTTTTTTTTACATTTTGGTTTATCAAACTCAAAAACTAGTGATTTGGACTTTCATATGTATTAGACAACATAATGGAATTTATTTTTATTATAACAATAATAGAGTACCCAGAGTGGGTGGTGGGCTGGGATTCATTTTATCAAATAATAAAGTAGATTACCTTCACTGAGGAGATCATCTCTGACAGGGTTTGTTATCAGAAACTGGTTGCATAGAAACTGTAAAACAGCAACTCTGTCTTCCACAGATGTAAATGGATATTCACATGAGTTCAGAACCTTCACTATGTTTTGATCAAAGGATTTGTCGCTCTCTACATAAACCCTTAGAATTTCAGGCCATGTCATAACATCCAACAAAAACAATGTTATATTGACACTATCTTTATGGTCCAAGGGACCAAAATGAGTTTGTTGTGCATCTTCTTCTCTAAGTAAAGCTTTTAACAGCATTATATGTGTCTCGACCAACAAATTGCTCTGGTCTTCACAGCACAAGGCTGCACATAAGTCTTCAATCCGAAATGGAGATAATCTTACCAAATGCCTGAATCTACGGAGAACTTCATAGATGCCTACTACTTGAAGAACAAGAGCTCGGGGCATAACCAAGTCGTCAGAAGATGGTGGTAGTTCTAAAGTAGGTATTTTTCTTTCATCCTGTAACCACAGGGGTTCCGGGCTTGGTGGCCGTAGCGAGATATTTGTCACTTTCTTAGGTGTGCCATCAGTTGTGCTGCAACTGCTGACAGAGAAGTCACTGTCGCTGGCGGCACCATCGATGACGCTGGCTTCAGAAGCGCTGTCGCTCGCTCGCTCTTCTTCGGGATCAGACTTATCACTCTCGTCACCAAAATCAGAGCCGTAATGATACTCGGATTCATGTTCGACTGCGGCTGCGGCGTGCGGGTTGTACCCGCGTCGTGAGTACGCACTAGACGGGCCTCCGCGTTTAGATTTATGAGCTTTTACTCCACGCTGTTTTCGAGTACTCCTTCTGCTGATATCGCTGCCTTGAGGAGACGACGCTCTAGAAACTGTTGGAGTACTCGCTATGGAACTTGCGGCAACATTTTGAGGTTGTAGGTATTTAGGCTTTTTCAGTAAATGATACTGAAACTTCTTGTTCTTCTCAAAAGTCCCCGCTTTTGGAGGTCTACCGCGTTTTTTCGCTCCCCTCCCCGTCATTTTGAGTAGAGCTGTCACTAATTCGTTTCGCGCGTGTATGGCAAAAACATATTCTTGTTTACAAAAACAAATCGAAACCACAGTAGCATTACAGATTATCTTATTTTCGAAGTAGTCATGATGCTTGTCGCGTCGCGTAGGTACCTAAACGTTTCACTCACTGAAGCCTTCACATTACAAGTTTAGTGTCAATAGTTCTCAATAATTTCAACACACTAAGGAATCATCCGATATAGATTAGCACATGATAATGTCGAAGTAGTCACTGCAAAATGATATTGACGCGGAAAATACACAAGCAATTTTGTGAAACGCTTTTAGATGCTTGCTTCCCATTGGTCAAATCACCAGGCGGCCATGTCGTTTTTGTATCTCCAAAACTAAAATTTCAATTTCGCCTAAAAACGAGATTGGAGATTCACACTATATTATTTCTTATTAATGAATTGATTGTCAGTAATTCATGGGCTGACGCTATATAAAACCGTCAATCAAACACTGTGAACAAGAAGCGTAGTTACCGTAGTAAGCAGCCATTTTCTTTTTGGTTACAGTCATGGCGGAAACATAACAAATGTGAAACTATTAATGAGTAATATATATGAATAAACCATATAACACACTATTGAAAAATATAAAATGTTTATTTATCTAAGAACTAGTTTTAAAATATGAGTTGTAATCACGTTGTATTAAGAAAGACGGCTTTTGACGGAAATCGATATATATTTTCCTTACGTTGGTACTGCTAAACTTTTAAGGCTGTGTTCATGATCATGACAGTTGATGACAGTGTTGTGTTGTTATTATGGCTCTTCTACATAATCGGCAATTACAGACGATTACGCGCGATCACGATCATGTAGAGGGTATTGTACGGTCTTACCGAACATGCTAGTACAACCACATGCTTGTAACCGCTATTTGCTGAGGTTGCTAGCACAGCACTTTGGAACAGCTAAACTAATTTTAACAAAACACATCCAAAAACCTTTGTAAGATAGTCTTCTACGATTTGCTGAAAACCGCATCATGATTTGTCCACCCGTTTGAAAACTGCCTTGGACACATTCTAGAACGATTCGAAAAACGACCAACCGACAGACGAAATACACCGACGGATTCTGATGCGGTTTTCTGTCAATGGTTGTAAACTTCTCTGCAAGGGTTCTTGTATAAGATTTGTTAAAATCGGTTCAGCCGTTAAAAAGTTATTAGCTTAAACCTATGCTCAAGAAATAGCGATTAAGGTGACGAGCCTATTTTTGACGAACTGTACTGTAGGAACCAATAGCTGTATAGAGCCCGCCATGGTTCTAAATTGTAGCAAGTCTTCTATATAGCATGAAAGTAACTATAGCAATCAGACCCTTCTTTTAAACCGACTTCCCAAAGGAGAAGGTTTACAATTGTTCGTCCGGATGTTTTTTTTTATGTATGTGCCCCGATAGCGTCTAAACGGATGGACCGATTTGGATAATTATTTTTTTGTTTGAAAGGGTTTACCTTCCCATTGGTCCCATTGACACCAGGTCAGGATCTGATGATGGAATCCTGGAGAAATCGAGGGAACTCTTCAAATATTATAGGCAGACCTATAGTGATTTTTGTGTTTTTCATAATAACTCGTGCAAATGCACATGGTAAGCATAATATTGTGATGCAGAACTGCTGATGAAGACCACATGTGGCCACCAGATCTGCTCAATACTAGGTACAAATACAATGCGTGGCTGACGGGCAGGCAACGCATAGCCTAAACCGGTGGACCTAGAGCCATGAAACTTTGTACAGAGGTTCCTTGGTAGCGTGGGGTAGCACTAAGATGGGATTTGTTTGACAAAATTAAGTCCCCAAGGGGGGGGGGGATAAGGGGTTACAGTTTGTATTAAACTCAATCTAATCAAATAGGGTTTGTGGAAGTCGGTTTTTTCTAAAGTTTACTTTTGTTTCAATTATAATGACATGTTAAGCAAAAACTGAATAACCGGCCAAGTGCGAGTCGGACTCGCGCACAAAGGGTTCCGTACCATTATCTATAGAAAACCGCAAAAAAAACACGTTAGTTGTATGGGAGCCCTCCTTAATATTAAATTTATTTTGTTTTTTAGTATTTGTTGTTATAGCGGCAACAGAAATACATCATCTGTGAAAATTTCAACTGTCTAGCTACCACGGTTCATGAGATACAGCCTGGTGACAGACAGACAGATAGACAGACAGACAGATTGACAGACAGACAGACGGACAGCGAAGTCTCAGTAATAGGGTCCCGTTTAGCACCCTTCGGGTACGGAACCCTAAAAATGACCGAAAATTTCATTGTTTTTTTGAGTACACAGCCGCCGTCCGCACAGCACTTGGGAAATTACAAATCTGGCATTTTAATGCTGGTTTAAGCCCTAACAACATATAAAAAAAATCGGTTAAGTGCGGGTCGGTATCGCACACGAAGGGTAACGTACCATCGTACAACAAATCAAAAGCACTCAAAACAATAAAAAATAAACAAAAAGAAAATTTAAAAAGTTTAAAGCCTTCACGAGATTTGAACCGACGACCTCCGGATTGAGAGTCTACATCATACCGGCTGAGCTACCACAACCATGTGGGTTGACGCGAAATATGCTATCATATTTAAATGTGTAGTATATGTGTCTATGACATGGTTGCTATGACAATAAATAAACAGTTTCAGTCAAGATCTCCATTTTGAAATGCGTAAGTGTATCTAAACACGTCTCTTGTATCGGGGCCCCCTTTAATTTGCACTATCTCTCGTATTTCAGTATTTGTGGTAGGTGCGGCAACAGATATACACATTCTGTGAAAATTTCAGCTTTCTAGCTATTACGGTTCGTGCAGACGGACCCGGTGACAGACAGGACGGACGGACGGACGGACGGACAGACGGACAGCGAAGTCTCAGTAATAGGGTCCCGTTTGGCACCCTTCGGGTACGGTACCCTAAAAATCAGAATGACCCTGATCTTATGCAAGCACAACCCATTTCTCATGTTTAAAATGACTGCAATATTAAAATAAAACCATAAGGTCAACTTGGGTAAGACCGGCATACTTTATTAAAAGTTGATTTTGATTTGCCACCATTTCTGTTCTAATTGTTCTAGAAATACGGTTTTCAGAGTAGATGACAAGTAGTTTTTCGTGAATATGATAAAAAAGTCAAATGTCTGCTCGTATTGATTTTGGTGACAAATACGGTTGGTATTTTGAAATAACGTCTTGTAGACGGACTTCCCCAGTCATTGAGGAAAGTCCGTCTGGTGGCCATATTTCTTTCATTTGTAGACTAAACGGGTTGAAATCCAGATAGTAACATGCATACGTGGGTAGTAATGAAAATAAAACTTAACAGCTATCAAAATTAAGCCTAAATTCGTTTTTATTAAACAAAAACTCAAATTGAGGTAAGTGCGGCATATCTTTGGATTCAGGAGTGCCGCACATTTTTTCACATGGATAGAATACTACCCAGACGAGCTAAGTTGGCACTGGCTGGATGCAAATGCAATTGCCTTATCTATGAGCGCCGCCGTTGTGAAGTCGCCTACAGTGAAATTGCCTTCTTAACTTGCTCGAGTAGTAAGCTATATAAGAAAAAAGGGGTTATTTATTATAAAAATATGGTTTACTTTATAGATTCTAAAATCGAACAAAAAATCACAAAATATAATGCATTTAATTATATGACGTGATTAAAACTCCATTATTTAGTGCATTTATACATCGAAATCAAAATGATTAGTAAATTGAACGAAGCTACAACAAGTAAGTAAAGTATCTAACAAAACAAAAAAGGTTGTTAACACCTGATTTTAGGTAAGACCGGCATGTGCCGGAGTTCCCCCGTGTGGTGTATACGGACTTCCCCACTACAAGGTTTTTAGGTTGGAAAAGTTTACAACAATATAATTAAATAAATAAGGCAGATTTCGTGAAACCAACATACAGAATTGCTTTGGCGTACATTTTTAAAGATACTCTCCATAATCTCATTGAAAAATACCCACTAATCTCTTCCAGGATATTTATTTTTCGCAGCACATGTGAGGTCGTGGTCTTCTTTCAAAACTCAACTAATTTTGTGAGTCATTTTATTTCTCTCATACGCCTGATAGCGCCATCTATCATAGCTTGCTCGGACCACAATCGGGTACTGTTTTACCGACTGAAGTAT
This sequence comes from Argyresthia albistria, assembly GCA_963457715.1. Lineage (NCBI taxonomy): Eukaryota > Metazoa > Arthropoda > Insecta > Lepidoptera > Argyresthiidae > Argyresthia > Argyresthia albistria. The sequence continues at coordinate 6,961,825 of OY735257.1, read as the reverse complement.
AAACCGCATAGAGTTAATAGAGACTGCACAAACTCGTGTGTTTGGTCTTGCCTCCTGGACGGTCTTACCCAAGTTGACCTTAAAAAGACCTGAGAACAGTGTATGTGTATTTCTCCCCAAAATCCATTTATGACTGTTTTTGGTTATCTGCTGTTTTTGAGAGAACCGCTGGGCCTACAGGTACCAGTCTGGTCACAAATGAAAGCTAATTAAATTTTCTATAATTAATTTCAAGTGTTACTTGACATGGAATGCGTATTTAAGAAAATATTCCACAAAATAAGAGAGCATTTCGAAAAATTTCCTATTTTCGAAGAACTGATCTTGGGAACCAATGGCTATATAGGGTTCGCTTTGATCCTAAAATTGGAGCAAAATTAGTGAACTTTAAAAGTATGCATAGTGACTATACCGGTCAGACTCTGAAAAAACTGAAAAAGCTCCGAAAATTTCAAGGTTTGATGGGGTAAAGCGCCGCTTCCGGCGGGAGTACTTTGCAAATTGCAAATCAGGATTTATAATATTGGTTTAGGTCCTAACAACATATAAAAAATGCAGGACTACCGGACCTTTTGCGAGCACGGAAGTTATTGTACATCTTGACTCTGCACTAAGCTAAGACGCTGTAATCGATTATGGCGCTGACGGCGATGTCACGGAACGAGTTATTGTTCTGAGACGGAACGCAACCCCCAATGACAACTGATTTTGACATTGACATTTGATTGAATGAACAAGAACAACAAAAATACACAAAAAGTAACACCACGAGCGAGATGATATTGAAATTTTGAGATTTTCTTTCTTATTACGCTGTACCTTTATTAACTAAACTCATGCTTACTTTTGTGAAGAAAGTTACAAAAAGACTAAAATGGAGTCCGGTGAAAAACGAAGAACCAGGCCACAATCAGAATTTTCTGTTGCTAATAATCTTTCTTGGGATTCTTGAGGATGCTTTGTTTTGGAAGCAATCATGGGTGTCATTTTGTTTTATTTTATTTATAAATGTGATATTTTTGTAAGTATACCGACACCTGGTATTTGATCAAAAAGACCTAATACTGGTCACTTTTGTATGTTCTCACACCTAAAACAACATAGCGTCACGCCTTTTCCCACACGGCCAGTGAATCATTACTCCATTTTGCGTGTCAGGGGGCTAGCCCATCGCCGCAGCTATGGAGTAGGTAATTAATGTGTCCTCGAGATGTATGTTCTCATTGTGATCATTTCATTTTTACAGCGTATGTGCACATTTGGAAGTAAAGTTTTTAGAATTTCTACTTAAAATGGGGATTCTGATCATCCTAACAGATGCTTTCGAGGTGTGGTTGAGGTACAAACATAGAACTTCTTTTCTAAAACAAATGGCTGCTGCACAAGACAGAGCTAAACTACAAAACAAAATTAACCAAATAAGTAATTGGCTGAAGAGGCAATGGATTTACTTTATTTATCTTCGAGAAATCAACCAAACCAAGGTAATATTCAGGCTAGTTAAAAAATATTTTTAGTGTGACATATCCAGTGATATGTCACACTTCACAGCTTACTCTGAAATATCCAGTGATAGTAACTTTGGAGGTGAATTCTAATGATAATATAAATTATTCCAGGCTTTTTTGCTGGCTAACATTTTCTTGGGAATCACATTTCTCACAGGGAAATACATGAGTGGTTTTACTTTAATGTATTTACTGTTTATGTTGGCATTGACATTTCACTTAATAGCACCATCAGTACACAGATTTTTTAAGAAAATTGAACTGAATGCAGGTAAGTTGGATAGTTGTACTTCTATAAAGTGACTAGTAGCCCTAGCAGGAATATTTGACAGTGCAAAAAAGTGTTGGAGTCCAGATGAAATGAACCTAATGGCATTGTACATAAGAGTCACTGACATTTGAATACTTTTTCGATGCATAAATTTTCCTGCTTCCTACACCAGTCATTGTTGCGCTAACCAGGCAAATGCAATATAAATTGTATTTCTTTAAATACAACATAGATTGATTGATTCTATCTATATGTGAACAATAATTTCACATAGGATTTATTATTAATTGTATTTAATTGATATTTGGGAGTGATTTTAATATCACTTAGGATACTATACTGGTAAACACAATTGGATTTTTATATTAACATCTGAATTTACAATATTTATTGAATATTTTTATTAATTTTACAGATTCAGACACAGAGCTGGAGAGCCTAATTCCTAATGTATCAGATGTAGACATGAAGTTGTTGTCTTTTGAACCTGAAGCAGTTCTTGATGACAGGCAAAGTCTAGGTAAGCAAGAATCAAATACATTATCATCCATTATATGTACGGTCACCTGTGTCTAAAAGTATACGGGCGGTCATATTATAAAGTGAATCCCGCATATACTGCTTGTATACTTTTAGGTGCAGGCGACCGTACATACATAATATACATTATTATAATTATTCTTACATCAATAATCCCAGTCTTGATTACCATAAATAAATAGATAAAAACAAATAAGTAATTTGTTTTCAGATTTTTGGAAACCTGAAGATGTGCCTATAGAAGATGGCAGTGATGACAGCTCTGACAACAGCAATTCTATTGTGACTAACTTATCCATGGAAAAATTGCAAAGAATTGATAAAGATATTGATACATCAGATTCCAGTGATGATGATTACATCCCGTTGAGTAAGTAGTCAACCAGTTAATAATCATACTTCTGATAAAGAAACATAAATAATTTAAAGAATTACTTGTCTTTGTACATATTTTTCTTCTAATGTGGTATTATGTATTATTGTCCATACATGCAATGAGGAACTATTAATTATGAAGACCTATTGACATGACAAGTGGTTCATCATAATTTGTTCGCTGCAAGCTTCTTTGGAGATGTATATAAAAATCATATTTTTTATACAGTACAACAAAAAGATTGTTTACAATCAACTGTGGAAGTAGTGCAGCCTACCGCCACATGGGGCGGTTCCACATTCAGCATGCTGCGCAATATATCTGGTGTTGTATCCAGCATGTACTCAGCTCCAGAGACAAGCAAACAATCAGAATCTTCAAGTGTTGACTCCACAGATGGGTTTGAAATAATTGATAAGAATGAATTACTTTAGGTGGTAGCTACTGCAGCTATACCTACATAAAATCAAAAACCAATATTATTTATAAAACTATATTTATTGAATGTAGGGTAGGTTACAAACTCTAAAATGAATTGTTCTCCATTTTAGCCATTAATAGTTGGTGTTGTTTTTTCAAGGCTTTGAGACGAATGTAGTTGAGTCTGTTTCTGGCCACCAGAGCTTCTAACATGGGTCTTGACATCTAGAATGATAATTGGTTTCTGAGTGTACAATTTATAAAACATGTTTAGTGTCAATTAATAAATAAATAAATAATTTAAACCTTTTCAACAATATGACCAATGGCGATTGTCCTCACTGCTGCATTGTGTTGTTTTACTATGACATCATCAGTCTCACTTCTCCCTGCCTCATTTCTGTATGCCTCATCTTCCTCCTCCTTTAGAATAGTCGGCAATTGAGTCAAAATCTGAAAAGAATATGTATGTAAATAGTTATTTAGAACCTACTAGATGTTTTCAGTAGCAAGTCAATTGAATATTGAAAATTAAAATGTACTTACATCATAACTTGTCGTTATTAGTGGGTCATTGTTATTGACAATTTCCATATCTATTTCCCTTCTGTTTTGGTTTGAACCCTCAGTGATTGATTGAAAGCAGGTGATGTGTGCCTACAACAGCAAAAGAAAACCATTATTAGAATAGTACATTATGAAACATGGGAGCAAAGTTGATCATAACATATGAGGTTGGTTTACCAGCTCAAGCTGCAGGCGAGAGCAGTAAAGAACCGAGTATGTTATGTATTAGTAATTGCTCACGAGTTTCATACGAAGTTTTTCAACACACTTGTGAGGAAAAATCTATGTCTTTATCGGTACTTGTCATTTCCACAATAAAAACAATGACTGAGCCATTTCACCATAGTAAATAAAAATACATCTCTGTTTTCTTAGTTTGCTTGTTATTTGATGAAAATAAATTAAAATCAATTAAAGTAATATTTTTCCAGCATAAAAACTCTTTACTGTCATTTCATTACTTGTTCAATTAACTATATCCATTACCACACTAGTGTGGTAATATTATACCGCACGCGTGTATAATAGGCAGCATTATGATTCTAAAACCAATGTCTTTTACGAGCAGGTGTGTTGAAAAATATAATTTTAAATAAATAATATGGAACATTAAAAACTACCAGCTAAGATGGGTCAATGACATTGTATAACTGGGAAAACCTGGACAAAAAGTAGGAGGCTTATACCCAGAAATGGAAGCAAGCAGCTGATGATGAAGATTATTAAAAACTACACAAAATCAGAGAGAAATTAAATGAGTTATTTTTACCGATGGTGCTTTTGTAGTCTGCTCTGTAAGGTATACAGCAAATATCAATCCCACAAAGCTGGCATCCATTCTTTGATACATGGACTGTGTTGCTAAATCTGTAAATAGTGAATTTGCTAAATTTTTCAGTTACCTGCATAAGTCCTATATATCCTAATCAAAACTGAATCCTAAAAAAACAATGCAGTGATTGATAAGGTACCTAATGATTATGGTGAACAAATCTCAACTTTACATACCAACATGTGAAGGCCAAACAGTGATGTGTGGATGTGAGTGATACCAGCCCACTACACGCAAGGGTCGTCCCAATTCTTCAGCCAACTCTTCGGCTCTCATAGTAGCTTGTACTAGTTGCTCTTCAGAAATTTCTACCCGATCAGGCTTTTTGTCCAAACGTCGTAGGATTACTGAAGAAACTACGGACACCAAGGTCCCATTGTTGTGCACCTGACGAACATAAAATCATTCAATTATTGACTAAATATGCACGAATAGGTCATAAAGGCTAAACAATTTATTTTACCTCTCCGATTAGTAACCCCATAATCTCTTCCTTTTCTGTGGACAAGGCGTGTTGAAAGCAAACTAAAGCTACATCCGTCGACAACTGCACTTTATTTAGCATTTTGCTAATAGTATCATTGATTCACGTCCGTACTTTCAGAGCAAGCAAAAGAAATTAAGAAACCACAGAAAGAAACGAAAACAACATTAAATTATTCATAGAGTGATGTGATTACTTTTTTTTTTTTTTTTTTTGTTTTGGCAATGTACGTCTCTTGTACTTTTGCCAGTGTCAAGTTTTTTTTTTTGTTATTTACTAAATTTTATTATTTGTGTAAAGGTAGGGAAACGTATAAGATATGGAAAGGAACGGAAATGATACGGAATTTGGAAAAAAGGAATTAATATCAGTTTTGAATATGTACATTACATATTTAATATTTATATTTACATCTAAGGACATTTTAAATTATATACATCAGAATATTAAATATATAAGTATTTATATTTTAATATTATTATTTTTTATGAATTTTACAATACATTTATAAATATTTACATTAAAATTATATAAAAGGCAGGACACAGAAGAAGGAAATGGAACCCCGAGAGAAATGAGCGCTGCAATAAAAGATGGACAATCATACAACGAACATGCAAACAAAATATGATTCAAGTCTCCCACATCAGCCCCGCAAGCACATTCAGGCCCCTGCACAATACCAAGCCTGGCAAGGTGTGCTGGTGTGCAAGTATGACCCAATCGCATACGGATTATCACGGAAGTAAGTGTCTTTCCAAGTTTATTCTTTCTAAACCACGGCCTTGATGGAATTGAAGGTTGGATGTTTCTATAGAATCTGCCAGTATTGGTATTCTCTGCCCAGGCTTTATTCCAAGCCTCAACCAAAAAAGCCCTGGACAAAGAAGACAAATCCGGAACATAATTTTGGAATGGAACCATATCTCCATAAACCACAGCCTCATTTGCACATTTGTCTGCCCTCTCATTGCCCAGTATGCCACAATGAGAGGGTATCCAAGCAAAAGACACATAAATACGCTGTTCTGTGCACTTCAGTAGAAGATTTCGTATGTCATATATAACAGGAAGATCAATAGAGAAGAAGGGAAATTTTAACAAAGCCTGGAGAGAGCTAAGCGAATCCGTCAAAATTATAGTACGTTTCAGTTTCATTAACATTATATATTCAACAGCTTTTAAAAGGCCCACACATTCACCAGTATACACAGAAGATTCCGGAGGAAGTTTGATTTTTTGTACAATATTATATTGAGAGTGGAATAGGCCCACCCCCACACAGCTGTCCGTGTGTTTCGAGGCATCAGTATATATTGCGTGATATTCATTCCAATCAGTGTTTAATGTATTCGTTAATTCAGCATTTGGTCCGTTAAATTTAGATATGCCCAAATTAAGTCTCACATCGGGAGCGAGTACTAGAGCATCATACGAACATTCAAATATAGGCAAGATCTTTGAATTATAGTGAGATGAAGGGATAGCGTTAAATTTTATTAAACTTTGGATCAAAAGAGGTTTGCTCTTTCGATTCCAATAGTCTGCTGATGATATTAAGTCTGATAAATGAGCCAATTTACTATGTAAAGGGTGTGCAGAAAGCTGCAGACAACGGCTTAGAAATCTGTCCGATATAAATTGCCTTCTAATATGCAAGGGAGGTTCAACACATTCGGCTTGTAAACAATTTATCGGACTAGATTTCATAGCTCCTAAAATAATTCGAAGGGCTTTGGACTGAATGGCGTCTAATTTTTTAAAACCCGCGCTACTACCCGGTTCCAACAAAAATGTGCCATAGTCTAGGATACTTCTTATTAACGCATTGTAAATTAATTTTAAAGAGAAGGGATGAGCACCCCACCATACTCCAGCAAGACATCTAATAATGTTTAAAAGACGTTCACACTTAGCCGTTATGTACTCACAGTGTGCAAGTCCAGTGAGATGGGAATCCAAAAACACACCCAAAAATTTAACTTTATTTTTGACTGGAATAATATTGTTGTTATATGAGACCACAACATCTTTATGTATTTTGCGATGCCTAGTGAACAGAACTATAGTACTTTTATCAGCAGAAAGGTCCAAACCATTATTAACTAGCCAAAGATGAAATTTTTCAAAACAAGTATTTAAGGATGAACAAAGATGGTCTATAGATTTATCCGCCAAATAAAATACAAGATCATCAGCATACTGGAGGACGTCTACCAAACCCCCCAGAGAGTCTTGAAGATCATAGGTATAAATACTGTACAAAATGGGTGAAAGAACAGAACCTTGAGGTAGGCCTTTCCAAACTAATCTAGATAAGTTATTATTGTCGATTTGAACGGTAATATTTCTTTCTGATAACATATTTATTATAAAATTGATTAACATGGTTGGAACCTCTAACACTTCAAGTTTATGTTTCAGAATTGGGACTACCACACTATCATAAGCTCCACGGATGTCCAAAAAGGCAGCTAACATTGATTCGTTATTTGTGAATGCTAAACGGATATCAGTGGTGATGATAGCTAGGCTGTCAATGGTACCTTTACCCTTTCTGAACCCATACTGTGATGAAGATAACAAATTGTTACTCTCTATGAACCATTCTAGCCGGATTTTAATAAGATATTCTGTGATTTTAGCTAAGACAGATGAAAGTGCGATTGGTCTGTAGGATGTGGGATTATCTAAGGGTTTGCCAGGTTTAAGGATGGGAATAATGTTTTGCGATCTCCAGGAGGGAGGAATTCTACCTGTATTTACAACTAAATTAATTACATCAAGAAAAAACAATAGAGATGTATCCGAGAGATTAACTATAAATGAGTACATAATGCCATCATCACCAGGAGAAGAATCTTTAACGTGTGTGAGAATTCCCTTCAACTCATCTAACGAGAAAGGAGAATTTAAACCGGTATTACCATGACTAGTGTTTAAATGAGTAAACGATATTTCTTCTGGCACAAACGGAGGGGCTAAATTATCCATAAAGTCATCGGCCAAGCCTACAGATATCTTAGATGTGGAGGAGGATTCATAAGCCGATCTAAATCGTCTTAAATTTTTCCATACAACAGATGATGAAATTCCGGGACAAAGAGAGGCACAAAAATTGTGCCATCCATCACTCTTTTTCTTTTTAAGGAGTTTTTTGGTTGTATTAGCTATATCTATGTACGAATCATAATTTTCTGTTGACATGCAGTCACGATAATTTAGTTCAGCTTCTTTTCTTCCCCTCACTGCCTCTGTACACTCTGCATCCCACCATGGAGGTGAAGGAATTTTTCTAGCTCTACCATTTTTAAGAGGAATAGTCGTGTCTGCAGCCTCCACCAAAACCTTAGCAAATAAATCGGCATCACAATTGATATCTACATTAGCAAGCTTTTGGTCAACACACCTTCTAAAGACTTCCCAATCAGCATTGGCTAGTCTATGCTTGATTCGGGGTTTTTTAGGCATATCAGAAACAATAACAGATAATAATTGAAACAAAAAGTAAACTTTAGAAAAAACCGACTTCCACAAACCCTATTTGATTAGATTGAGTTTAATACTAACTGTAACCCCTTATCCCCCCCCCCCCTTGGGGAATTAATTTTGTCAAATCCTATATCAGTGCTACCCCACGCGACTAAGGAACCCCTGTACAAAGTTTCATGGCTCTAGGTCCACCGGTTTAGGCTATGCGTTGCCTGCCCGTCAGCCACGCATTGTATTTGTACCTAGTATTGAGCAGATCTGGTGGCCATATGTGGTCTTCATCAGCAGTTCCGCATCACAATATTATGCTATGTGCATTTGCACGAGTTATTATGAAAAACACAAAAATCACTATAGGTCTGCCTATAATATTTGAAGAGTTCTCTCGATTTCTCCAGGATCCCATCATCAGATCCTGACCTGGTGTCAATGGGACCACCCTTGAGGTATTACCTATACGCTGAAAAAAGATTTGTTCAAATCGGTTCATAATTGGCGGAGTTATCGCGTAACAAACATAGAAAAAAAAAAACACACGGGTCGAATTGAGAACCTCCTCCTTTTTTTGAAGTCGGTTGAAAAGTGAATAAGTATAGGGAAATGGTCACTACCAAACGTATTGTTAGTGGTGGTCCACGATAATTCTGATGCTAAATCAGCTGTACAGATGGAGAGATCGACAGCACTTTTATTTTCTTCAGGCCTTGTTAAACGCGTTGCTAAACCAGTGTTTAGCAGACATAAACTATGATTATTTACAATATTTACAATTTGAGATCCGTAGGAATCAGAGATATCGCACCCAAATGATTGGTGATGCGAGTTGAAATCACCCAAAACCAGAAAAGGTTTCGGGAGAATAGTCAGAATGTTATTAATTTCGTTTAATATATTTACAGATGGGCGAGAAAAATACACAGAAACTATACAGATGTTATTTACAATGATAGCAACTATTGATATTTCATCGCAATGCGATGGAAGCGGAAAAGGGGTATAGGAAACGGAGGATTTGATGAGTATGGCGACTCCACCATACCCATCATCTCTGTCCTCTCTGATACAAGAATAACCAGGCACCCTGAAGAGGGCGCCTGAACCCATCCAAGTCTCAGAGAGAGCAACAGAAAAGGGTTTATATTTATTTATCATATAAATTAAGTCGGGTTTTTTAGGCACAAGACTTCTGCAATTCCATTGCAGGATGGCTTGGTTGGCCATTTTTGAAAGTATTTAAGATGATGTTAATTAAAGAGGCAACGTCGTACGGTTGAGAAGAAGGGAAGGAAGAAGAAGAAGCAGTTAAAGCTTTAATCAGTGCAGTGATGAGTTCTAAGATATTTTCATTAGAAAACGGTGAAGGAGCTGCTTGTAAAGCACACCCGTTTGACTGTGAGGAGGATGGTTCAACCGTGAAGGACATGTGGGCTTCACGATCATAACCCTTGGAAAGTTTGGGAATTGAGCGAGGCTTCAGGAAGACAGTCTTTTTGTGGGAATCTGAGTTCGATTTCGAGTGAGCAGCCAGCAGTGGGCGAGATTGATTTGGAGATGAAGGAGGAGATGAAGAGACTATCTCTGCGAAGGATTTCGAAACATTGGGATGTAAGCGACTTGCTTCGGAATAAGAAACACAGTTATGTGCCATATATGTTTTGATTTTGTTTTGTCTCTCGAACTCTGGGCATGCTTTACTGGTGGCGAAGTGATGGCCTTTACAAGATAGGCAATGCGCGCTGTCAACCTCTACGTCACAACTGTCACCAGTATGATCCTGGCCACATTTGTAACATCGTGGTTTCGAGCGGCACTTTGCCTTTGTATGACCGAAACGGCAGCAATTATAGCACTGAATTGTTGGGTATGTATAAAGTTCCACTGGGAGGGCATTATAGCACATGAACACTCGTTTAGGCAGTATTTGTCCATCAAAGGTGAGTACAACCGTTTGACTGGGCTTCCACTCAGGTACCGGGCCATGTACTTTATAATTAAAGCGTCTTGCTTTAATTACTTTTCCACAGCCAATAGGAACTGAGATGTTATCAATCACTTCTTCCTCTGACCATTCAGGGGGCACATTTCGCACCACACCCATCCTGGTCACATTGAATGTAGGAATAAAAGCTTTCAGGTTCTGTTTCGCTAATTCACCATCATTGAAGAAAGCATTAGCATCGTTATATTTAGAAAAGGCTAGTTCTATTTTGTTTCTACCTAATCTTTTTACACTGCCTTGAATTATATTTTGATATCCATGTTTTTTTAAGAACCGTCCAAATGAGACTGGGTGAAGCGTGGATGATGATGATTCAATACCCTGAACATGAATCAGGTATGGTGAGGCATCTGTGGCTTCATACAAGGATCTGCCGACCCGCGGGGCTGATTTAGGTACTAAATTGTCGACCGTCGTGGGTTGAATTTTTTTTTTTTTTTTTTTATATGTATTTAATGGCTTGGTTGCAGAGACCTTTGAGCCACGTCTTTATTTAGGAGTTTTTAGTATTTACAAAGTTAGGTCCAATCATTTATATTAAATTATAATTTTTGCACTGTGTTTTTGATGTATTTATATAACGGTTTATATGTGTTTATGTCCTTCAACAATTGTTCAAGCGGCGGCGGGCGGGAAGAAAAATTACTGTAATTTTGCAACACTTCACTGAGATCACTTGCAAGCACTAATCTGTCAATAAGAAAGTTTTGACATTTGAAAATTAGATGTTCAACGTTTGCTTCATTAAATCCACAAAAAGTACATTTGAATAATTCCAAGTCTTGCTAGGTGTGATGGTGCAGTATTATGACCAAAACGCAGTCTGTTTATAGTGGTGATATAATCACGGCTGGCATCTTGCAGCTTATCATACCATGGCCTTGCAGGTAAGCTTTCTTGAATGCTCCCATACCATCGTCCTTTCGTCTCTTGATCTTTCTTCCACAGTTCTTCCCATAAAGTCCTTATATCTAGCTTTATACTATGCAGGTAATCAGTCATAGGAACATTCATAGCATTGGAAACATCGAGTGCATTTATACCTTCATATGCAGCTTTATCTGCCATCTCATTTCCAGTAATACCCATATGAGAAGGCACCCACATGAAGGAAATGTCTATACCTTTGAGATAATATTTATATATTATTTCTTTGATAATGTACAAAATAAAATTATTTTTATAATGAAATTGTAAATTACCCAAGTTCTGAATAAGACTTAATGAGTCTGTAATAATTAGGAAACATTTACAATTATTTACAATATTAATTCGCAACAAAGCCTGATATACTGCATACACTTCTGCAGTAAAAATAGAACATACATTTTGCAGAACAAAACTTTGAGAAAAATTTGTTTGAGGGTCATATACAGCAGAGCGCACATGAGCCTCACCTTTACTTCCATCTGTGTAAATATTATAATAAGCATTTTCTGATATAAATTTCAACATTTCTAAATTATTTGTGACTGAATTAGGCAGTACTGTAATTGGGTGTAAGATGCTTTTGAAAGATGAGGCATGGCAAGGCCATATATGATGTTTTCTAATTTTCTGATATTTGTTTTGAATTTCAGAGTAAATGTTCAACAACATTGGTGATTTACCTATCAAAAGAGACTCACCAGCTGTTAAAGGACCGGATGTAATAATTTGATAAGGTAAAATTCTTTTAATAATTTCTGTATTATTTGAGTACAATAATCTTAGGCAGTATCTTTTAGCCAGCATGAGGCGTCTCAAAATCAGTGGCATTATTTTTGTCTCAACTTCCATGGCCCTTATGGGAGTCGAGCACATAGCACCAGAAATAATTCGCAAAGCCCTGTTCTGCAAAACATCTAGCTTTTTTGCATAGGAACTGTTTATGTATGCTATGGCACTATAATCAAAATGGCTTCTTACTATGGCTTTGTATAAAATCGATAAAATTTTAGGGTCTGCTCCCCAGGATACCCCAGCAAGACATCTAAGTATGTTTATTGCTTTCAAAGCATTCTTCGAGATATACTTAACATGCTCCTCAAATGACAATCTCTGATCAATTATGACCCCTAAGAATTTCTTTGAGCAAACTCTACTCAAAGCTTCATCACAATATATCACATCATTGATTGGGTCATGTTCCCCAAAAAACATGACACTACTTTTGGAAGCATTAATCTTTAAGTGTAGTTTGTCTCTATAGTAATAAGATAACTGATTTAAAGCTCTATTGATATTATTTATGGCAACTTGGGAGTTTCTGTTACTACTGTACAAAACAAGGTCATCTGCGAACTGTAAAATATTTACACCATTGACATTTACATATTTACATATCTCACAAGTATATAAATTATATAATAATGGCGAGAGTGTAGCACCCTGCATTGTGCCCTTAGATGCTACTTTTGGGCCATGTAAAATGTTATTATATTTAATATACAGAGTTCTACTATTCAAAAAGTTATAAACCCACTTACATAGCTGTCCCGGTATACCTACATTGGACATAACCTTGACCAAGATGCCAGGATCAACGTTATCGAAAGCTCCCTGTACATCCAAAAACACACATACAGTATTTGACTTTAAATTCTTTGCATTTTTCAGGTCTGAGATCAAAGATAAGAAACTGTCAGCGCAACTACGCCCTCGACGAAAGCCGTATTGCACATTGGGAATGATACGATTAGCCTCCACGTACCAGTCTAATCGGACTTTAATCATGTTTTCAAATAACTTGCCAAGACATGAAGACAAAGATATGGGACGGTATGAACTTGCTTGTTCCGGTGGTTTATCTGATTTGAGAATTGGAATGACACACTGTATTTTCCATGAGTCAGGAATTATTTGTTCGCGCCATAAAGCATTAAGAATGTCAAGAAACAGTTTCTGAGCAGAAATGTGCAATTTTTTAATAGCAATATAGGGAAAATCATCTAAGCCAGGACTTGTGTTACGCCTTGATTGTAGTGTTATTAAGAATTCATTCCATGTAAATGGTTCCAATAAAAACTTTGAGTTGTCATTATTATTATTAATATTAAAATAATTTACCAAATTACTTGTTTCTATCAAATTGCTATTGTCTGATAACTTGTCTAAAAACTCTGGGATGAACTCATCTCTGTAAGATTTGTTAACAGTCTTAATGCCCTTAAACCTTTTAATCATATTCCAAATTTTACTTATAGGAGTAGTTCGGTTAAAAGTGTCACATAACTTAGTCCACCCGGTTTTCTTTTGTTCTGCAATGGTTCTCTTTTTTAGAGCGTCAAGTCTTTTATAATTAATGTAATTATCAATAGTAGGATCATCTCTGTACAATTTCAATGCGTCATAGGATGTAATTACACTTTGCTTACAGGTCTCATTCCACCAAGGTGCTGGAGGCCTGCTTGCATAGTGGCTAGATTTAGTAAACTTTGGAACAACCTTTTGCTTAAGGGCATCAAGGCAACCACAAAATTCTGTATATGAAGCAAGTGGATCCTCGTTATTAACTTTGATGTCATTAAATACAGTTTCCGAGAGTTCACGATACTTTCCCCAGTCAGCTCTATTGTACAAAAATTTTTGTACAGGCGGATTAATTTGATATTTGTCAATGGAAAGGGATATTTCTGTTATAGTGGGATAATGGTAACTACCCATAGGGTCATCATGTACAGACCATTTACATAATGGGGTCAGGCATGGACTAGCAAAGCTCACATCAATAGCAGAGGGATTATTTCTAGGACGTTGGACAGTTGTAAAGCTTCCATCATTTAAAATGCATAAATCACAGTCATCTATGACGTCATACAAATCTTGACCTCGACCTTTTGTTGAATAACATCCAAACGCAATGTGGTGTGCATTAAAGTCACCACTCACAAAAATAGGCTTAGGGAGATCACGAATTATATTGCGCAGTCTATTCATTCGTATGTGGCCACTGCAAGGAGGACAATAGACACATAGTATGGATAAGTTTCCATTCACTGTTGATAATGATACAGCTACAGTTTGAATATCTTCATAAAAAGTTGTATTTAAAGTTTTATACTTTAACTCAGGTTTAATCAGTATAGCTACGCCATTATGAGCATTGTTGGAATTTTTTCTGTAAAGATTATAACCAGGAATTTTAAAACTGTGGTGTTCTTTGAACCAAGTTTCATTAAGGAGACAAATATCAATATTCTGTTCTTGTAGGAATTTAATTAACAGGGGTCTTTTGCTATTGGCACTTTGAATATTAAACTGCGCAATACGTAATTGGGAAGATCTAGGGATATTTAAAGCCATTATGGGGACAAATTTTTAACTAACATGTCTTTAATTGTTGTTGAAGTTATTGGAGTTGAATCCCCCTTATTGCCCAAATCTACCAACGTCTGTACTAGGGCCATAAGTACATCATTATTGGAGATGATCTGGGCTTTGATGTCTGCAGGACGGACATCCTTGTGTGGGGCCTGTGATACAGGCTTACTATTTACAATCTTATTTACAAGCTTATTTACAGGTTTATTTACAATGTGTACAGGGTGTGGTCTCGGCAATGGTAGTGGAGGGAAGTCTAGTTCGGGGTTTTTCACACTTTGTGCTACGGTTGAGTATGTAATTTTACTTTTCTTTTCTGTAATTTTCTTCATCTTAATTGGACATACTTTGGATATGGCCAGATGAGGTCCATTGCAATTAACACAGCAGATCTCATTTGGTTTGTCACAATCTTTAAATAAATGTTCACCTGAGCAGATTGAACACCGTTGTTTGCCATTGCATATCTTAGCCGAGTGATTAAATTTAAAGCATTTAAAGCATTGCTGTAGAGGGGGGATGTAATCAAATACTCTATACGAGAATAAGTCATATTGTACATTATCCGGTAACTCATTTGACAGAAAAGTTATGCTAACCGTCTGTAGTGGGACACGTTCGTGATCTACTTTCTTTGTAAAGCGTCTTATTGCTATAATTTCATAGTTGGACGTCAGCTTCGAGTAAAGTTCCTTGGTTGAGATATTCACAGGTACAAATCGGATGATTCCTGTCTTTTCTATTTGCGCAGCCGGTATGTATGCTTTCATATTATGTTTCTCCAGGAAACTAGAGTTGTTCAGGAAATTATTCGCTGTGTTATATTGCTTGAACAGTACTGCGATTTTATTTCCATTTAGTCGTTGTATTGCCGTCACACCCTTAACTTCTGTGGTAAATATATGGTTCAGATATATGGGACTTTTGTTCCCGGAAGGACTTTAGTTCCTGACCTACTGAAATTGACCTTGGGAGGGGGGAAGGGGGGAGGGGGGAGGTGGGGGGATGCCCCCCCTACTACTCCCCCCGAACGGAACTGTATAGTTTCTGAGTTATGATTTTTTTTAATTTTTGGAGGTTACATAATATAAGGACTTTAGATCCTGACCTACTGACCTTGACCTTGAGGGGGAGAGGGGGGGGGAAGAGGGAGGGGGGCAGATGCCTCCCCTACTTCTCCCCCCCCGCGGAAGTGCCTAATTGCTGAGATATGATTTTTTAAAGTTTTGAGTTATGAAGTTTTTTTGCACTGTTGGGCGGGGGAGTTGGAGGGGATGAGGGGTTGGAGGGGGGGTTGCCAGAAGTAGGGGGTCGCCTCGCTCCGCTCCGCTTCGCTCCGGCTCCCGGTTCTGCTTATAAGTGTGTACCTAACAAACCTATCTTTAGTTTTCAAACAGGAAGTAACCTATAATTGATCCAATCGGATTCAAAATGGCCGCCCAACCAACAAAAACTCGGACAGACAACACCCCAAATGCACTCCGTTTCAGAAAAATTACAACTTTTAATTTATCAAAAGTGATATTTTACGTTTAAAATAGATTCATCTTTTCAAATATGCATACAACGAAACGTAACTAATGTATTTTGACCACAGACCATAGATTTTGACATATTTTTTGCGTTTTGTTACATAATTTTACAATATTTTCAGATTTTCAAAAAATCATATCTTAAAAACTACTAATTTCCGTTACCTGAAACTTTCAGGAAGATGATTAAATGACCCCAACTATACGCTAAAAAAGTTTTGACAGCCTAGTCAATAGGTCAGGAACTAAAGTTGAGCCCAAGAGACTTTACCTTCATGTGCATGCTGTCTGCGCTTCTTATTACAGTGCTTACAGATTTTGCTTTTTACATTTTTTCTTTTCCTACGGGAATGTTTGATAGACCCATCTGTGTCCATAGCCGTAGAATCACTCTGCGATATTGTAACATTGCAACCAACAACCGGGGGGGAGTGACCTCCCCCCGGGTCAGGCTCATCCATCACCAAAGAAATATGTACAAAAACTTACCAACTAGCAGCAAAATATATATTTACAGATAATAAAATAAAAAGATAAAGCTATTTGTACAATAAAATTATACAAACTGATCTTAAAACCAATAATTAAATAATTTTTCAATTTTCAACTCGTAAAAAACACCCGCCCGAACCGGACGTTTCCCGCGCTTTTTCTGTGATTACTTTCTCTGTGGAGTGATGTGTATGTTGTGTGATGTAGTGTTGCCGGTTAATCGATCGTATGTCGATTATTAATCGATTCTCCTAAGTACATATAAGTAATCTAACAAATCGATACTATCGATTCTTATACTTGTACCAATTAAATCGATTAGTAGGTAATAATTGCTGTTTCTGATAATTAAATCGATTATATTGATAGTATCGATGGTGAGCAGCAATACGATAGAATCGATTAAATCGATACTAATGACACAATCGATTTAATCGAGGTATCGTTAAGATTATATTGTTTTGTAATCTGTAACGTACAATATAATCTAAACCGATACGTCGATAGTATCGATTATAATGTTATGCTTCTCACCATCGTCGATAATATCGATATAATCGATTTAATTATCAGAGACAGCAATTATAATCGACTAATCGATTTTATTGGTACAAGTATAAGAATCGATCCAATCGATTATATCGATACCAGATCGATTTGTTAGATTATTTAGGTACCTACTAATCGATTAATTGATAATCGATTATCCGGCAACACTAGTGTGGTTGGTGCTCAGGGTTGGTGACTGTGGTTGTGTTGGGTGTTGGGTGTTGGTGACTAGTGTGACTGACAGTGACAATAAGACTGACAGTGATAGATTGGACTCCAGTTTTCGGGACATTTAAAAAAAAAAAACAGTAGTTCCAAATTTGTCACTACATGTCATTGGCCAGACATGAGTGAAGAAAAGTTGCCAATCCAAATAATAACAACCGAAGAACATAATCTGTGGTCGTGTAATGAACATACAGTGCTACATGAATGTTTTGGCACGTGGCCAAGGGTCGGAACTAACGCAATCAATCCAATCAATCAATCGATCAACGTTGCAGTGGCGCCCCCCTGTCAGTGTCATCTAAGTGCCAAAACATCCATGTAGCACTCTACATGTGGAACGCGATACAACAAATATTACTGATAGGTACTAAAACTTATTCGCGAAACGGTTAACGGACGGAATGACAGACAAGAACGTTGGTTGACACGCCGCGCCGTGTTGCTCTAAGGTAGACACACACGGCCGCAAAAGGCACATGGCGCACACGGCAGACAGTCTATAGGCTGCATTTATGATCGGTCAAAAATTACTTACTCAGTGACGACAGCAGACTGTGTCATATGAATTCATGTCTATACAAAGCCATCTGTCGGCAGCTTTCAGAACTATTTTTAGCTGTCATGTCAGAAAATCCCCTTTTGTAATCTGTGCTTCCAGCCAGCTATCTGTCTGCCTGCCTGCTCTGTCCGGGCCGGCCGTCTGTCTGTGCGCATGCGTTTGCTGTGTTTGTGTTGGTGGTGTGTTGTGAGCTTGTGATGTTTTTGCGTTTTGACTAATTTTCATCAGGCAAATCCTTAGCATAGTATCACAGAGTACATTATATATACCTCATATATACTAATACATAGTCTTCAATTACCTTCTGTTCCGCGACGAGCTATCAGTGCTATCATCGCTCATGTGACATCACGACCATCATGACCGTTCCGAATGGGAAATCACGACCACCGGCGTCTATCACAGATATCCATTCGGAACGATAAAACGCGACGGTAGACGTCGACACTGACAGATGTCAAACCATTCTAACCAAACTTTTGTAGAATAACAATTCAGATCATCGTTTTGAGCTGGTTTTGATTGAAAGTGAGTGAGAACAGGCTGCGGCTGAGAAATACTAATAATACGACTTCCTAAACAAACAAACTTTTCACCGCCGCCGCGCCGGTACAGAATGACAGCTGTCACTTTGACCGATCTATCAGTGCTCACGCTCTCGACGATGGTCGTCGATGGTCGATGATATCCCAATATGGCGGAGTTGATGATGTCATTCATGACGTCATGGCAACCCTATTGAGATATCGTTGTCACGTCAAAAACTGATTCGGAATGGCATTGTAGACGCTGTAATCGATTATGGCGCCGATGGTCGATGTTACGGAACGCGGCGTTAGTCTCACAGACAGAACAATAGGTATTATTAGTGTAATGGCAAATCTCCTCACAGATACATAGTTAAGTTCATTTAGTTCACGAGGGAAGCAGAACATTGCGGGGGATTCAATTTAATCCTAATAAAATGCAGCGTTTCATTCGCCTTACGTTTTTAAAAAAATCCAGATACTCTCGGCGCTCAAGTAAGTACCTACCATGACCTACCTACTGCAGCCGTCTGCAGCTATTCTTGAATAAAAGTACTTCAATATAATTTACTGAATTTTACCCCATAGGTGAAATATGTAGTCTGCTCTACTATACATATCTTTCTATTTATTTATACAGGAAATGAATCTCCATAGGTATTTTGTTTGGGTTCCTGATCTGATGATGCTGATCTGGTTTCTGATTTATTATAGATGTGCGGAGTTTGGCATGTTTGGCTCAAACTGAGCCGTCGCAGCCCTCTATCAAGACATCAGTTCCTGGGCCAAAAACTAAGCAGCTATTGGAAGAATTGAATTTGTTACAGGTAAGAAGCATGTAGGTATTATACCTACCTAAGGAGTAATTTTTTGTAAATTATGAACATATTTTTATATGGCTTGTATTTCCCTTCAGTCAAGAGATTGTCATTCTCCTGGCCGAAAAGGAAAAAAAAATGACATTAAAATTAGGGGAAATCCTGGGGAAATCAAGTTCTCATCCCCTTGCAATAGACATTAATTGACATCTTGGTACACACTGTCAAAGTCAAAGGACTCTTCTGTCCTCAAGTGAAGGGGCATGTTAACGGCAATAAATTGACTGAAAAGTGACATCTGATAAAATACATTTTCCTCCCAAAAAATACTTAAATGCTCACTATATTTGTCCATCCTATTTATATCAATGCATTACCCATATATTCAAGTGTACCTATGTCGATCAAATAAAGGATTTTAAAGCTATAACTAATATTTCTTTGTCTAATAATATAATAGCCTTTTATTACAGAAAAAAGGGTAGTAACAATGTGTTTGTAAAGTATTGAACAATTAAAAACAGTTTTAAATAATATCCCTAGTTTCTGTGTGCCTTTTGGCATAGGCCTCCTCCAACCGTTTCCATTCGCCTCTGTCCAGTGCCACTCTAGTCCAGTGTGGTCCCAAGGTATGGCGTAGTTCGTCTTCCCATCTTCCAGTGTGTCACCTGTTGGCTCCATTTATTTTCTTTGCATCGTAGCATGTGTCCCGTCCAGCCCCATTTTAGATGGTCAATGCGAGAAAGTATGTCGGTAACTTTAGTTTTCGCTTGTATTTCCTTGTTCCTTATTTTGTCACTTAGTTTTATGCCCAGCATGCTTCTTTCCATTGATCTTTGGCACCTTGCGAGTTTCTCTCTATGTTTTTCAGTTAGGGACCAGGTCTCACTGCCGTATGTTAGGCAGGGAAGGATGTGCACATGTTGAATGTCTTTGTTTTGATGTGGATGTTCAAATGTTTGCTCTTCATAATTTCTTTTAGGGACCAGTATTTTTTCCATCCATATGTAATCCTTTTGTCCACTTCGATTTCTCCAGGATCCCATCATCAGATGGTCCATAGTACCAATGGGAAGGTAAACAAAAAATAATTTTCCAAATCGGTCCATCCGTATAGACGCAATCGGGGCACATACATAAAAATATAACCGGCCAAGTGAGAGTCGGACTCGCGCACGAAGGGTTCCGTACCTATAAAATTATCTATAAAAAACCGCAAAAAAAAATTCTTTTGATTTTTAGTCTTTGTTGTTATAGCGGCAACAGAAATACAACATCTGTGAAAATTTCAACTGTCTAGCTACCACGGTTCATGAGATACCTGGTGACAGACAGACGGACGGACGGACGGACGGACGGACGGACGGACGGACGGACGGACAGACAGACAGACAGACAGAGGGTTAAGGCATAGTATAAATAAGAAATAGTAAGTTCACTACGCCCCTGTTCGCATGATAACTACCTACTCTTGCTCAAACGGCTAGGGTTGTCGCTTAGCGCCGCGGGTTGCGGTGCGGATTTGTTGCGTCGTCGCTCGTCGCTCGCCGCTCGCTGCACTGCACGGTAATAAAAGTACCTACTTACATTACAGGTAATGCCCTGTATTCTGCCTCTGAGTGCCGCTTGGAGGAGGTATACTTCGCGTATTGTAAAAAGATCACGTCTGAAGTTAGGCAAACGTGAAAAAGCGACTTTAACGCCGTCCGTCCGTCCGTCCGTCCGTCCGTCCGTCCGTCCGTCCGTCCGTCCGTCCGTCCGTCCGTCCGTCCGTCCGTCCGTCTGTCTGTCTGTCTCACCGTCTGTTAAGACTTTTCTCAATCAAAAGATACCGCATATGTCTCAATTTTGCTAAAATTGCTTGATATTCGTAAGGGAATCAAAACCTAGAGGGTACTTCCCGTTGACCTAGAATCATGAAATTTGGCACGAAGCAAGGTCTTATAGCACAAGTAAAGAGGAAAATCTAAAAACTGCAAATTTATGTTTTTCTAAAAAAATATTCAATTTACATGGATGACATGACATCACACTTTAGGTTTTTTTTTATGTGGAAACCTAATTACACGTGTTACGCTCTCCAAGTGTGATCGGAACCCTTGATGCTCGAGTCCTACTCGCACTTGGCCGGTTGTTTTCATATTTAATGGAAACTTTCCAATTGCTTACCCAAAAATATTTAGAACTATGTACAATGAAATACCTAGTTGATAAAAACGACCTCCAACAGCGTAGTTACATCTATTTGTGTGACCTGAACACCCAGCTAATAATTACGAAGAATATCAAACCAATGTATCTCAATTGAAATTGAAATCATCCACTGATTGATCAATTTATCACTTAACGTTACTGATAGCGGCCAGGGCGCAAGTACAGTCGACGGAACATCGCACGCAAGTCATTGAATGAATTCACGATGTTCAATTGCACTGTATTCAAGCGACTTAGTAATAAAAATTAAGTTAAATAATATGATATTGCCTTGGTCGATCTGCTGTCTGTACAAGGCATTTTAAACTAAAGGTTGTATCCAGCACAGCAACAAATAAATAACAATATAATATAATTTATCAGAATTCTATGTATATCATTCTTATCTTTATCTTTTGCTATCTCAGTATTCTCAGTTTTACATAATCATAATCACACACATCACATGTCACCTATTGTAAACTGTTATCAACACACATTCTCTTTGGCAAATGTCAGTGGTTACGCTAAAAGGGACCTAAAGGAAAAAAAAATGATTCCGAGATAATCGAGTTAAAAGTTTGGAGTCATGTTTATTCGCGGTTATTCTGACGACCGACTATAGTGTCATTAAAATATTATAAAAATAATGCACCACTTAAAAATAATCTGTTTGGTCCAATTAACCCTTTTCTTGGCAGAGTGCATTTAAATGCACACTCACTTTGCTAAAAACAGAGAGAAAATAAAACACTTTTTCTTAGTTTTCATCATTGATACTATAGATGATATAATAAATAATTGATAGAAAAATACTACTGTGTTACTGGCTTCACAAAAACACGTGTAAACCGCAAGATGGCGAGGCGAGCAGATGCATCTGCGCGCAGCAAGGAAAATATTGCAATAATAAAGTACTTTTTGACTGAAAATGTGAAAGGAAGTGGTTAATACAATAAGTGTGATAGTCGTACTATACAGATAAGGAATTTTTCATAACAATACACTACTACAATACTCTGTTATTATAATACAATTTATTCCGCAGTAGGTATCTGGAAAGCCAGCCTAGTGGCAAAAAGCTTCAATCATATTTTTGCTTTTTTTACCGAATTTCAAAACTGCAATAGCAAAAACCCAATCTTCTCTGGAAATGAACCTGGGCTAGCCTGGAAGGTAGAACTAAAATTCAATAAAAGTCAACATTATGACTCAAATAGTTACGAATTCTTCCCCTTACCTATCATCTCCGTCTCCTACCCAACATGGTTTGCTGGAAGAAATCTCTTATTAGAGATAAGCTCGTCTTTGTACAATTTTTATCCTATGTTAAGCTATTTTAAAAGCTTTTATTTAACTTGCACTGTATGTATGTATGTTTGTGGGTATCACGGTTCGCGTCAAAAATGTCGGCTTGAATTTGACCCACTTCCCGTTATCCGATTGAGCTGAAAGGTCACTGGGCAACTTACTATGAAAACTATACCCACGGCCTACAGAGACAAAATTGGTATGGATGTTTAGATAAACGTCCCTAGTTTACGAATATATATGTCGCATCAATGTAGAGTATGGGAATCTGCCCAAAAATTGAAAAAAATAAATGTAAGTGATATACGGTAATGATAAGACATTTTCGACTATTTGCATTGAATTGAATGTGTGTCTTGATCACACGGTGGAGCAATTGAACTCGTCATGTTCGTCTGCTGGTTCTAACAATACAAGTCTGTAGGGCATCTAAAAGATAAAACTTATTTATTACTCACTGGGCAACTTACTATGAAAACTATATCCACGGCCTACATAAACAAAATTGGTATGGATGTTTAGATAAACGTCCCTAGTTTACGAATATATAGGTATGTCGCATCAATGTAGAGTATGGACATCTGCTCAAAAAAAATATGTAAGTGATATACGGTAATGTACTCTTACTATTACGATAGGTAATGTACTCTTACTATTACGATAGGTAATGATCTATTACGATAGGAATAATCTGAATAATCTAATTTTTAAACACATTTCAATTCAATTTCAATAGTTGTATTTCAGACTACCCCCGCGGTTTTATTTTTTTTAACAACACAAAATGAAATGTAGGCTAGCCCTCAATAATTTACAAATAATTTGATTTTTGTAGCAAATATTTCGAAAACCGGGTCAGATTATGCCTAATGACCTTTCGCATACGTGTATAAGTCGGATGACAATGCAATATATTTCTGACTTAAAGCTGATCTGATGATGGAGACGGAAGACGGTCATGGGAACTCTGTCATAAAACATCGCAAGCCCGTCGAATTTGGGCTCGTTCGATTCGTCTTGACGAATACTTTGGTCCTAGAATATTTTTTTATGACATGGAGCTGATCTGATGCTGGAGACGGAAGACGGTCATGGGAACTCTGTCATAAAACATCGCAAGCCCGTCGAATTTGGGCTCGTTCGATTCGTCTTGACGAATACTTTGGTCCTAGAATATTTTTTTATGACATGGAGCTGATCTGATGCTGGAGACGGAAGACGGTCATGGGAACTCTGTCATAAAACATCGCAAGCCCGTCGAATTTGGGCTCGTTCGATTCGTCTTGACGAATACTTTAGTCCTAGAATATTTTTTATGACATGGAGCTGAGCTGATGCTGAGACTAAAAAGTTAAAAATAAATTAAAAGTAAAAAAACATTTTTAAACAAAGCTTTTATTTAATGCCCTAAAAAGAAGAAAATAAAATTTCAATTCAATCAAATGCGTCATTTTATTACATTACACAATTTATACGATATAAAAGCTTGTTGCGGGATTTATCTCCAAGTCTGTGCAAATAGGTGCCAAGTAAATCTCGCAACAAGCTTTTATATCGTATAAATTGTGTAATGTAATAAAATGACGCATTTGATTGAATTGAAATTTTATTTTCTTCTTTTTAGGGCATTAAATAAAAGCTTTGTTTAAAAATGTTTTTTTACTTTTAATTTATTTACTGTCATGTGAGTACAATAAAGAAATTACGAATTCTTGAAAATGGAAGAGAACCGGAATGTGGTGTCACTCAAAAATGCGCTGTGAACTACCCTAAAATACCACCATTAAGCACGTAGGAGGGGTTAGACTACCCAAAGAGGCAAAATTGACGCCCGACAAGCTGTAATCTATGTATCTCGAAGAAGATAAATAAAAACCAGGTCCACATTAGATCTGACAGAGCTTATTACCACGAATAAGGCATTAAACTATTAACAAAATTTATTTATTTTCATAATTAAGATACGATAAAAATTCTAAATGTTAAGTTTGTAAAAATAAAATAAAAACGTACGTAAAAACTAAGTAAATTACAAAAAAAATATCGTTGATTTATTTTGCTACACTGCCTGGCAGTGTACCTTATAAGATACAGAAGTACTGGGGCCTAATTCTGGTACAGAAATATAGACAATGGTCGTTCAATGCTCTTACTTAAACAACAACATAACCAAAAAATTACCATAATGGCATTCGCGTGTTACAATTGACGTTCACGGGCCGCATCGCGGACGGCAATGTTACAAATCCCTATTCACGTGTACAATGGCGGCGTAGTGACGTTATGTAATGGCATTCAGCTACTGATGTGTCGACTTGGCAGTGTGCATTTATGGATACAATCAATAAATAAGAAACTACAATATATAGTTTTTTTTAAATATATTTTTTTTCCTTAGTTTTTTACCCTTAGCTTAGATCCCTCATGAGCAAAAAATTAAGAAATCGAAATTATTTTTCCCTGCCAAGTTTAGGGAGAATTATTTAAAGAGATTTAAATTCAAGGAATTAAATTTAATTCACTAAAAAAACGAAAAAGCGTTTCCAATCCCTTTAGGTCCCTTTTCGCGTAACCACTAACAAATGTTCATTCTGAGATGAGAGGTAATTCTCATAAAATTTCCCACAATTTCTCATTCACATGTCTCATTCAATGTTTCTGCAGTGCTGCTAGTGACTGCATAGTTGAAACTTGGTAGGTATGTAGATGTTTTCTGCGAAATAAAGTATTAAGGGGGGGATACATACATGGAACTGACACCAAATATATTTTTTATCAAATCTATAATATGTCTATACATAATTATATACTTAAGTCTTAAAAAATTACATTGAGGTTTCTAAAACCATTTTTCCTCAAAGTCAATCGTTAAAGAGACAGACCCTTCCAAAGTGGAAAAAATTGTGTCCCCCCCTCTCCAACTTTTAAAGTAAAAGAGTGAAATATATATATATATATATATATATATATATATATATATATATATATACTGTGTATCTCAATAAGCAGTTTTTAAGGTATAAAAAAATCATTAAAAACCGCAAAGATAACTTTGTCATTCATACAAACACTATGAAAAACCAAGTTACAACACAAACATCCAGTCATATAATTACTTGCTACTACGGAACCCTTCATGGCCGAGTCCGATTCGCACTTGGCCACTTTTTTAAATGTTTCCTTATACATTTAGAGTCATACATACACCTACTGTATGGTGCTGTGGACTCAGTTCACAAAAACACAAGCAAAGCAACAGGGTAAGCACGAACCTTTACGCATCTAATAGTAATATGACCATATAAGTAGGTAGTATGTAAGTCCATGTTGTCAAAATTAAAGGTAGTCTTCTTCTCCCTTCGCTTACTGCACCAGTAGCATGAGGAGTGCGGCGCGGGTTTTGTCGCGGGAGTGTGAGGGACATATACAGCGCGTAGCTCTGTTCCTCAGTTTCCTGCGAAAAAAGCCGCGCTCTTCATGATACTTCAACCACAGATAGTATAATAGTAGTCAAGGGAACACTCCAAGTGATCGTGCTGCTTTATGAGTCTCTTCATGTTGCAGCAAGCGGGCTCGGTGCAACTGTTCGGAGACTACGACAACAGCGTCGGCAACTACTTCGTCGATGTGGACGGGAACGTGTTCCTCGATGCGTTCACGCAGATCTCCTCCGTGCCCGTCGGGTACAACCATCCCAGGCTGCTCGATGTGTTCCAGGACGAGCATAATCTTGTATGTTGAATTCCAATGCTAATACCATGCCAATGCTAATAATAGCTCTTTGTCGTTGTAGAGCGCCAGCGTAAAAGACGCCACGGTGAGCTCAGATTGGGTAGAGCTGGCACAGATGGTCCTGCTTGTCATAAAAGTTAGTAGTTTTAGAGAAGTGTGGTCAGATAATCTACTAGCCGCAATTCTTGTATCATCTCCAGAAAGCGCTCATCAACCGGCCGGCATTAGGCGTGTTTCCGTCGCACGAATGGCCGGCCATGCTGAGGAACGTGCTGCTGCCAGTCGCGCCGGCCGGCATGTGCAACGTAGCGACCATGATGTGCGGCTCATGCTCCGTGGAGAACGCTTACAAAGCTGTCTTCATGTGGTACCGCACGAAGCAGCGCGGCGGGAAAATTGACTTCACCGAGGAGGAGATGGCGTCTTGCATGCTGAACCAGACACCGGGATCGCCAAATTTGTCGATACTGTCTTTTGAGGTGTGTATTTTACAGGAAAATATCTATAAATAATTAATACTGATTGTTTTCTAGCACAGGGTCATGCCTGTCATCTGTAATAAAGAGAAGGAATATGAGTCAAATCATTATTATTTTAGAATTCCTGGTAGAAACCCCAAAGACCACTGTATGCATAAAATTACGACCTCATTCATCATATTAGTATACGTTAGATACCACAAATACCTACTATAGTAACATAATTTATTGTAGATAGATGGATATTTTTTATTTATAACATACATACGTTAATGTTATTTTCAG
Organism: Argyresthia albistria; assembly: GCA_963457715.1. Lineage (NCBI taxonomy): Eukaryota > Metazoa > Arthropoda > Insecta > Lepidoptera > Argyresthiidae > Argyresthia > Argyresthia albistria. The sequence continues at coordinate 6,934,329 of OY735257.1, read as the reverse complement.
GGTGGCTTCCATGGGAGGACTTTCGGCGCGCTATCCACAACGAGGTCCAAAGCGATCCACAAAATCGACTGTCCGGCTTTCGACTGGCCGGTCGCTCCGTTCCCGAGATACAAGTATCCACTAGACCAGAACGAGCGAGAAAACAAGGACGAAGACAAAAGGTAATGTACCTAATGAAATGAATGAAACCAATTCATAGACGAAAGTACAGCGGATTGGGAGCATAGTCAAATAATCGGAAAAAATCTGACTTGGAATACATGTTAGCGTAAATTGGATAAAAAAGCAAGTGAAACATAAAGTCGGTCGTTCATTTATGTTCTTTTTAGTATACGAGGGTAGACAGAATATTCTTTCCTAAATATTTAAGCAATTTAGTGCCCATGCATAACTAGTACCTACCTACGTTTCCTAATTATTTGTTTGCTTTTCACACTGAGACTTTATTATTTTGCAGTGTAACGGAATGAACAATCGAGTGTGAGTTAGATATAATATTTTTTCATATGCAACATTGGTATAACCTTATAAATAACACACTCCAAAAAAGTTTCCATAATAGTATGTAAAGCTAATTCAAAGGGTATGCACAAGCAATTCGATACGCCCAACCCACCCCCACATCTTGCACGGTACCGCCTACTTCTTGATTAATTGGTTTGAAATTTTTGGTGGCTAACGGATACTTAGATAATAGCTAAACTAATTTATGAATAAGTTCCCGTTTGAAAACTATACATACTATGTAATACTAATCTTATATGCTAACTTATACAAAGTTAAGTTTGACAGAGTAGTCCACCAAATGAAGTCTGAATAGAGTTTGAGTTGTGTCTTTTGACTTTCTGATAGTTGTAATAGATATTGACCTGTAATGTCTAGGCAAGGATTCGTTCGACGCATTATGAATTGTAGAATAACAGTGATGATGTGGTTCAATTGGTTTGAATCTAAAGTCGTCGTTCGTGGGCTATGAATGACGTAGGATTTGCTCGCCTAATACAGATGCCTCGCGCGAGTGGCGGAAATCATAGAAGAGTGGGGCAGGAGGGACAACCCGGTGGCCGGAGTGATGGTCGAGCCCATCCAGTCGGAGGGCGGCGACCACGAGGGCTCGCCAGAGTTCTTCCAGGGCCTTCAGAAGATCTGTAAGGAGGTTAGTTGATAGCATGAAGCTGTTATTTGGATTTGAGTGCGACGGACCATGTAATTAATTTGATGTGGATCTACCTACATCAAGCGAAAAGATATCAAAATTATTGTACATGTATGTCTTATTTACCTACATCAATGGAGTGACGCGCATTTGACGCCAATTCATTATGGTGCCGTTACCAGGATGAGTTATGGTTACGGCACCACACTTCCTCTCCATGACTTGTGTTGAACAACAGAAAGGCGCGGCGCTGATCTTCGACGAAGTGCAGACTGGCTGCGGCCCCACCGGCAAGATGTGGTGCCACGAGCACTTCCAGCTGCCCAGCCCGCCCGAGGTGATGACCTTCAGCAAGAAGATGCTCACCGGAGGGTTCTACTTCAGCTCTGAGTTCAAGTAAGTCATTAACAGTGATCGGAGTAGGTAGAGTGATTTGGGGTGAGTGACCTCAAACGTATATATTAACATGGATATGCCTCAGATATTCTGGGCTTTTTAAATTATTAGGTTTTTTTTTCGGAATTTCATAATGATTAATTAAATGGAACTAGGTTTAATGTGTGAATCGAAACGAATCAATATGAGCTCCAAACGTTTATTTTATTTTATTTTATTGGTTAAGGTCCACCAACGGACAATACATGTTTACTTAATAATTACATTTTGTACTCATTGTAGATGTTTGTCCACTTATAGGCAAACACAGCATGCATCAAATTACATTTCATTATATAACAAATATTGAGTAAAATAGTTATTTAGTTAATTAATTAATTACAATTTTTATTTGTTTATTTAAGTTAAGTTTTATATTAACATGGATATGCCTCAGAGATTCTGGGCTTTTTAAATTAGGTATTAGGTGTTTTTTTCGGAATTTCATAATGATTAAATGGAACTAGGTTTAATGTGTGAATCGAAACGAATCAATATGAGCAAGATTTACAACATTTACAAAAGCAGCACTATCGGCATCGGCGTTAAGTAAGAAATATTTTTGTATAAATGAAACTATTTTTTACTTTATTTTCAATCACTGACTTGTTTACCATATATTTTGTATGCACAATGCAAAGTTTGCGACCAATCAGACTACAGTCTCCAAGATGCGTCATCGCTAACCGGTATGTGTGAACAATACTTTTTTTTCAAGCTACTAAAACACTATTTTAATTCTAATTTGTTTAATCCTGAACCTTCCGGAAAAAAGGCATATCCATGTTATGACTTTCATGACGTAAGTACCAAAAATCACTCTACCTATTCCGATCACTGGTCATTAATATATAAGCTGCTTAGTGCTAAGTTTTACATGATGAAGACATACGACATCACTAAGATAACTTGATATTAATTTACGTCGTCGTCGTCTCTGCCAGGCCGGCCCAGCCGTACCGCATCTTCAACACATGGATGGGGGACCCGGGCAAGCTGATTCTACTCGAGCGAGTGTTGCAAGTCATCCGGCAAGAGAGGCTGCTCGAGCTGGTCGTCACAACTGGAGCGGTGCTCAAGTGCGGTCTCTTGGAGCTCGAGAGGGAGTTCCCGCAACTGATAAACAGCGTGAGGGGCCGCGGCACGTTCCTGGCGTTCGACTCGCCGACCACCGAGCTCAGGGACAAGATCTTTAATGATCTAAAGAAAAATGGTGAGTGGCCTTATGATTTGGTTGCAACTTTCAGGTCGTTGTAATAAACGGTAACTTGTTGATGTTGATTACAAAGGATATGTAATGAAAACTATTCTTACATAATCCTCAGTTGTGTCAGTTCATTTTGAAAAGTTTGCTATACTAAAGTCTTCACAAAATAAAAGGCCCGTTTTGACAGTTCACGCCCATGAAGTTTTAACCCCTAATGCGTAGGTAATAAAAACCAACTGTTGCGTACAAGCAAAGCGTACAAGTTGCACCTAGGAAAGCCGCTTCTATTACCTACGCGTTAGTGGTTAAAACTTCATGGGCGTGAACTGTCAAAACGGGCCTTTATTTTGTGAAGACTTTACAGATACTTATCTTCACCTTCAGCCCCGTTACATTATGTCCTCGAATACTTGCGAATGATGTATGTTTCGACGATATGCTAACTGATGTATTTAATGCAGGTGTCCTGGGGGGGATTTGCGGCACCCGCGCCATGCGGCTGCGGCCGGCGCTGGTGTTCACGCCCAGACACGCCAACATCTACCTCGACAAGCTGAGACAAACTCTCAAGGAGGTTTAATAGCACACAACAGGGCCGATGTAGTTGGTGGATTGGAAGCTCGTTTATAAATTCATTTTCTTGATTAATCAAATCAGCTAACGATTCTCATGGTTTGCACGCTTCTAGGAAATCCCTTTTCTTATTGGCTGATGATCCAATAGGCTTGTGGCCTGTCAAGTCAAAATAGATACTTTTTATGAACTGTCAAAACGGAATTTTTGTTCCTGAGTTCTATGAAATAACAACAGAATGACGTCATGTAAGAGTGCCATCTAATGCTGTCTTTTTTTGCACAAAATTGACTTTATAAAATATATCTGCTGGAAATATACAATTCCGAGAATGTCAAGCCATTTTGTACATAATGCTTCAACATAAGACTTGTTCCTAGATTTATTGGATTACCTTGGCCACAAGCTTATGGTGGTGTTGGTTTGGTTCAATCACTAAAAGGAATTTCGAGGAGACCTTACAGATCAACCACTAAATTCACATAGCCTGTTCAGTTTTTAGGTTTATTCCATTGTTTCCAGTATTCTTACATTTAATCAATGAAATTGTCGTATTGTATTGTACTTATATGTAATATGTATGTGTATGCTATGATATTTTAATTAATTATATTAATTTAATTATGAATTATTTTAGGCCCTAACTTATCAGTCGTTTAAGCGCCATTCAGATATTTATTTTCTAGTCGAGACGAGACGAGGATGAACTACCTTATCTTAGAGTAAAATAAGGTTCCTATTACAGGTCAGTTATCTTAACCTGGCACGTTATAATAGGTAATCAATCACACCAATGCAATTTCACTATACAGTAAGTACCTATAATTATATCTATGTATGTCTATATATATGTTGCAGTCAGAACTCTTAATCAGTCAAAACTAGTTTTGACCGTAAAAAATAGACAAAAGTACTTTTGACTAGTCATGAATGAGTAGTTTTGACTGCAAATTTGTGGTCAAAAGTAGTTTTGACTGGCGCTCTTGGTTTACAAAACCGAATTGGTTGCTTTAGGTCACTTTCTGTGCCAATACTAAAGATAGGTTGTGTTAGGTCACAACTTTATGAACCACCCAGAGCCGAGTTAAACGGTGCGGAGCGAGGCGACCCCATGTAGTTTCACAAAACCGAATTTGTTTGCTTGTTAGTTAAGTGTGATTTAACCAACTAACTGAGGACATCCTATGTTGGATAGGGTATAGGTAGAATGTATGTATTTATATTTAAAAACTTTAATAATTTAACTTGTTAATTATTTATAGATATGATGTATTGCTATTTCTAATTTCTGCCTCAAATGTCTTCCATGTAAGCAAAAATAAAAAAAAATATTGTGTATTTTATATGACTGCCATGTTTAATTTACATTTCGGATTCGGAAAAATATCCTTTGTATTTGTAGGTATCTGATGATCAGTGTTAAGAATAGGTAGGGCTTTAAATATAGGAAATCATCCCGAACGCAGTAAACTCATACAAATCTATGGATCTAGCACGTTTTCCGTTTCGCGGATTCGTATGGGATTGAATCCCGTTTCGGAATTCCGAAGTGCCCTGCCCTGCCGCTCTGTGATCGAACTTGTGTTCACAGAGTACATTATTCCCCTGTTCCGAGTCACGCCAAAATCGATTACAGCGTCTGCGAAGCCGTTCCGAGTCAGTTTTCGATACAAAACGATGGCATCGTAGACGCCCGCCCGCCCCGCCGCCGGCCGCGCTGTATCTGTCGGCGGCGGCCGATTGTAGAATCGGGCACATTGATATGCCGTCATGTGCCCCGCCATTTCATGATTTGCCCAAGCAATTACTTGAAATTAATTGAATTGGCAGCACATGATGTGTGTGCCCGATTCTACGATCGGCCGCCGACATATCGATTATGGCGCTGACAGCGATGTCACAGAACGCGACCTATAGTGATGCCAACTGCACCGTAACTAGCATAGATCTACTACCTAGCGTAGGAATATAATTACGGTGGCAAAAAACACCGTAATACGCACTGAAGGATAAGAAGGTCCTATTTTTCAGTTTTAGGTTATTACAAAACGAGAAAAAAGCGCCAACATGAACACAGGCTATGTTTCAAAATATACTCTGAGCACGACTTTGTTATTACCATTCAATCTCGAATATTCTGAACACAGCCGTTTTATCGGAAAACGGTAGTAAATGAACAGGAAGGAAATCCTTTAGTTCTCTATGTGCACTCCTGGCAAATTAATGTGATTGGTTGAAAATAATAATTGGGCTTTTCAATACAACCACTCACAACGCGCCTTGTTGTTCAGCCCATTTTGCTCATAGAAAACATCGACATGTATAATAAAAATATTGAAACTATTCTCTACTATTACACTCTCTGATTCGGAATAAAATATGAGTTTTTTTTTTTCAACTAGTCCTCAGCTTAGCCAAAGCGAAATTTTCATAGTCGCTTCAGTAGATCCGCCTTGGCCTTTCTCTTGTTATCGTGGTGGCTCGGTACTACTAAATAGTCAAGGTAATTTTACCGTATTTCGAATATCTAATTCACCGTAATTCAGGAGAATCTACCGTATTTTTTTAAGGATTCTACCATCCGCTAGAAAACAGGGTTGGCAACACTTTCTGTCATCTGTCTATATGTATCGATCAGCCCCGGTTAACTCTCTGACCAAAACGTAAAGTAAATACCGGGATAACTTTTGACCTTGCCATAATCACAAATGAAAAGGATGGTACATTTCGGAGCAGTTATCAAGCGGAAACATGTCAAAAAGTGTGGTATATGTGTACATTGTTTATTTAAGATATTATTTTTCTTCTATTATTATAACATTATTTCAGAGTTACTGTGATTTTAATGGATTTATTCTCAGAACAAGGATTTATTTCACGTTTTGACAGTGACAGCAGAAAGTGTGGTAGAAACGAACGTCTTATAGTGGTAACACCAGAACAAGAAACAACATGGCGAGGCGTAAAGGGAGTATAAATGACGCCAAACATCTTGATCAAAATGTAACGTGGTGGGGGAAAGTTTGCGCATGTACACTTACGTGCCAAAAAAACGACGCACTTAAAATTCTCAAAACAAATCGTACCTACAGTATACTGCATGAATCTTAGTGCACAATACTATATACTTACTTAGTTCAATCGATAGAAAATGAGAAAATATACTGTACCATTTGCATGAGGGACTGAGCGGTAACAGGTGCACAATAACTGTTTGAGACACGCGAAGTAGGTACATTTGCTGCGAACTATACAGACTTAATGGTCTGTGGATATGACTATCAAAATAAAACTGTAAGTTATTTAGCGACATTTGTCGTCTTTATTAGTGTCTATTAACAAAGAATAATTTGCTGGAAGAAATCTCTTAATAGAGATAAGCTCGCCTTTGTCATGTGTTGTCCACTTTCAATTGTAAAATGTGTTATTTTGTGCAATAAAGTATAAAGTATAAAGAATAATCATTTGACAAAAGACAAGATTTTTTATGGGATACCTACGATTGAAATTCCCTAAAATTACGTTTTTCCACGTACACCTATAAAATATAATAATATCTCCATCGATAGAAAATTCATCATATACCATCTTTCTGGCTTGCCTTTTTAAAACTACGTTCGGAGGCATTTTTTATCCGTGATTTCACTGCACGCAAGTGCAGAACTCAAGCCTTTGTCAAACAGAACAGCGAACCGAATGCGTGGCAAACCGTGGCGGACGCGAACTGAGGCGGAGAGGTCAAACTAGAGTACAGGGAACCGAATGCGTGCCGAACCGTGAATCCGAAGCGAACCGCGGAGACGCACGCCAGTCTTGTGTCTGTGGTTGGTGTCGCAACAATGTGGTGTGGATCAGATTCAGACGACGATGAATTATTACTTCTGATGACTGTATTATTGAAGAAAAAGAAGAGAAAAAGAGTTTGGGTACATAATATAAATAAAAAAAATACGCGTGTAGCACCGTACACGTGTTAGAAGTAAAACTTCTGTAGCTAGATCATTAAGTGGTACCTATACTATACACCGATACCTACCTATACTAAAAGAGATTTAAATTTCAAATTTTGAGATCCAATCTCTGCTTCAAGTTACTTTTAAGTTTCAGACGTCCGATTATTCGAAATTATTTTATACTTGTACTTACTTTTAATACGTCATGTCATTTATTTCCCACCATTCCTTATCTACAATTTGTCGCGCTCGTGGTGATATACTTAACTCATTCAATAGTGTCACTAGTATTTGCATCTCGCTCAGATTATATACCATCTGACGTCACGTCTTTAAGCCGTCTCGCTCAAATGTATGCATTGCTTTGCTTGTCTCTGTGCCCAGTCCCTTTATTTAATTGATCGAGTACGTATTTTCAACTATTCCAAGTTAATGTGTACCTGCGGGGCTACCATAAGGCTTGCCACTCACCTCAGTCGCGCAGATAAATGACAAAGAAGATGGCTAAATCAATATATGGACGACTGCCCCAGACATGTACAAAGACTTCTCAACAGCCAATAGCATTTAAATATTCATTCATAAATTTAATTTAGTTTGTAGAACTTGAAGAAAAAAATAATTAAATATAGGTAAATAAGAGTTGTTACTCAATACTCCGTGATTCCAATATGATTCCGTGACCTTTTCCGTCGCTAGAAATAAGCACCATTTTGCAATAACATGCAACATAACGCCATCTAGCCACTCCTCTGGAAACCTCCTGTTTTCAACAGTTTTGCTAGTTGGAAATTATGTTGCATGTTATTTTTAACGATGGCAAAAGTCTCTAATCAATGGCGGAATCATAGAGTATGAAGTGACAACTCTTAATTATTTAATCATTTCCTTTAAGTTCTACAAACTAACTAAAGACGCAGTAATTTATGAGAGAATATTTAAATGCTATTAATTGGCTGTTGAGAAGTCTTTGTACATGTCTGGGGCAGTCATTTTGCCAAATTGCCAACTCCTTTCGCGTCTCAATGATGTTTCTCCATAAAATAGCGCGCATTCATTATGATATGACATTAAATTGTGACAAAATGCGTGGCTGGGGTGACTGGCGTGCCTTATGCTACCCCCGCTAACCTATACATACCTACTTTGCTAGGATTTTTTAGGGTTACTTCATCGCGAAGCGATGACGTAACTCTTATTTAATTTTATTCTTGACATTTCCTTAGTCCGCCATACGACATACCTCGATTTTGATATTTTACTTCAACATTATTGACTGGCATGAAGCATTAACTTTAAAATTACAAAAGCTTATTAAAATCAAAATCGTATAATTTCAACAGTTATAACAACAATTCAACTTTAAAATATGTATTACAAAAATTACATACAAACAAATAAGCGAAACAATAAGCCATTAAACTTATGGCTCTGTAAGCTGTAGACCTCGCTTTGGCCGTTTACTACAGATAAACATTAAATAGGTAGGTATAACACGTACTTAGTAGCTAAACTGCTAATTTGTGACTTGAACTGCACTATATAATAAAAAGTGGCTTTAGAACAGTTCTAGGTACCTACTTATTGTTTTCAAGAAGTCTTAATGCAGCCATCCATCACATCGGAATTTGCTTGAAAACTAAATATCACATTTGGATGATTCTAAGTGACTTTATGCGATTACTAGCTGCCCGTTGCGCGACTACGCAGCGCGTTTTAGGTACCTATTCCATAGTTAGGTACCGGCCACAAAACGATTCGTTCATCATTTTAGAAATCCATATCGACCCGTATGTGACATTGATGAAACTCTTTTCTTACAAACTGTATGGATCGCATCGCACAGCTGTCAAACATAAGTTCCGGTTCCAAGAAAGAGGTTGAACGAAGTAGTTTTTGGTCACGTCACTGGTTTTGTTTGCCCCAGCCAGCGGCGGCGGCGCCATCTTGGCCATACCGGAAATCAAGAACTCGTGGAAGAATGCTTAAAATAATTTTTATTTGTTAACGTTTCATCAGGTTTTTCTCTCACTAATTAACATTCTTTATTGTACGAATGTATTATTATCTTATCTGATTAGTTAAAAACCGTATTGAAAATAGTTGCGGTTTTAAAAGTCTTCAGCCGACCCTGACGTCACCGATTCCAATTTCCGTTACATTTCTTAGCCACTCGTGATAGCACCCGGCTAGTAGCAGTTGAAAAGCAAATATATGAATAACCCACAGTTGAGAGGTTAAATAAATTTTACCCCCGTGCCCCAAGAAGTTTTACTTCAAAAACGAGAAATACATGGAGAGTATCATCGACTTTGCAGGGAGCTTGAATCACATGAAGACAGATTTTACGTTTATTTTTGTATGAACAAAGACTGTTTTGAAGAATTAGAACCGTTTTTCCCCCGAAGGGTATAAAACGGATATTTAGGTTTCAGCCGTAGCTTGAATCACATATGAGATTACGTTCAATATTCGGTCAGTATTTCGTTCCCGTTCGATCAATCCGTTCAATAAATGACGTGTGCGAACGGTTCGTCCGCTATTGCTATCCTTCTCTTGTCCGCCATGACAGTGACGCCGAGGCAGCGCGCGGCGGCCGTGTTTGCCAGTACCAAGAGCCGGCAAGGATCTTCAGGTGTGGTTCAAGCTACGGCTGAAACCTAAATATCCGTTTTATACCCTTCGGGGGAAAAACGGTTCTATTTAGGTGTTCGAGCCTACGCTTGAACCACATATGAGACGTGTTTACTATCTGCCGGCGCTGCTAAGGTGTACTGTGACTGTTTTACTTGCGGATGTGTCCTAAATGTCCATGGTAAGAGAAACTCTATTTTAATAGTAGGTAATAGGTTAACATTTATTCTCATAAAAATTGCACAAAAAGAAATCTAGGCAATACAAAATTATAATTTTAATACGGTTGCCAATCAAATTGCAGAAAAAGAATCACTCAAAGTATTAAAGTTTTGTACGCTTCTGACAGAAACTTCTTTGTTATAATGTTTAAGGAATGTGTTTTGTGACCTCCAATTTCCCCTCTGAAGAATTTCGTCAATGTTGGAATGATTCGTAGTCCAGTTGTGGGTGGCTACTGCTGCTCTGAATGAACCTGCTGATGCAGATATACCGGCTTCTTTAAAAAGCGTTCGTATCCAGCCAGCTATAATAGTACGGGAGGCACCCACTACCTTACCCCTGGTGGTGATAAACAAGTTGACAAGGCCACTCACTCTTCGGTAATCAGATATACTTATGAGGAGTCGTACCCATCGCACTAAATCTAGTTTGCCCGTGGAGTCTTGTGTGTTTTCCTTTAGACACCATCCAGATTGTCTGTATGCGGTAGTGTCCGTTTTTGAACCAAACTTTGGCCAAAATACTAATTCATTTCCTTTATCCTCAAAGGCGTCAGGTTCTAGGCTCAATAGTGTTAGGTCATGAACCCTTCTACCTGTAGCTAAAAGAAGAAGCATTGATGTATGTCTTGAGACAGAAAATAGATTAGATTCGTCTAACTGGTATGTCCTTAAAAAATTTACTAAGTCTTTAATTTCCCAGGATATTGCTTTCTTGACAGGTGGCGTGTCTGCAAATATTCCCCTTATAGTTCGCTTGATTAGAGGATGACGACTGATTTCTTCTCCTCGGAGTGGGTCACTGAAATTTGCGACTACTGATTTGTGAAGAGCTATAGATCTAGGTGCTAGTTTCTCTATTCTGTAAAGGTGACATAGATATTTGGCTAATGAGCTCGGACCAGGGTTGTCAATAGGCACCTTATGTTCCGACGCCCATCGACACCATCTTTCCCAGACTGGTTTGTATGTTTTTAGTGTAGATTTCCTCCAAGATGATTCGAGAAGGTGGAGATCTTCCGTGGGCCAATCATTTACGTATTTGGACCAGCCACAACCGTCCAGACCACCAATTTTAGTTGTTCTACTCCTGGTGGAGGTAATTTGGTTCGGAGATCCAGGAGATTTGTCTGTAGGTTCGGTATTACCATATAAGGGCCCAATGCTCTCCGGAGAAGTTCGGGCTTCCAAAACACCTTGTCCCACAGTGGAGTCACTAGAAGGTATTTGCCTTCTGATAGCGTTAAGTGATCGAGTACTCTTGGAGTTAGTGCTGGTGGGGGAAAGATCCACCCCAACCTGTATCTCCAAGTTCTGCTGAATGCATCGGTGAATTGGCTCTGTTTGTCTAAGGCATCCTCGTAGGTCTATTTCCGGTGTTCCTAAGTTCTTGAATATGTGTTCCAGGATGGTAGGACTGAGGTGTCATTCTGGTAGGGCTTTCTCTCGCGACAGACTGTCTGCGATTCCATTGTACATGCCTGGGATGTATCGAGCTATAAGGTGACATTTCTTTTCTTGGCAAAATTGAAGAATTTTCTCTGTGACTTTTAGTAACCTTAGTGATTTTGTACCGCCTTGTTTGTTGATGTATGCCACACTTGTCCGATTGTCGGTTTGGAGCATCACAGTTCGACCCTGCAAATCGCGGCTGAGACGCTGAAGGACTTCGAAGACTGTCCAGAGTTCCTTCATGTTGCTGTGCCAATTCTTCTGGGTGGAATCCCACTTGCCCCAATAATAGCGGCTGTTTGCAACAGCTCCCCACCCCGCATCTGCAGCATCTGTGGTGACGAATAGCGATGGATTGGGGTGGTGAATTGGAGTTTTCTGATGAAAATTTTCCATCCACCATTTCAACTCCTCCAGAGCTATTGTTGTAATTTCGTACTTCTGATGTGGTCTCGCTCGTGGAAGAACTCGAGATTGTCTTTGGAGAACCCGACAGTGAAGAGTGCCCAGCGGCACGACGGACGCAGCAAAGTTCAATTTCCCTAGTATGACTTTGGCTTGGTACCAACTCCAGTGCTTTCTGTCTATTAATTTTTGAATGTGTAGCTTTAACAGGGTAACTTTTGTGTCGGATAAGCTCTTGGTGTTGGTCTGAGTGTCCCACGTTACTCCTAAGTATTCCAATTTGGTGGTAGCCTCTGACGAGCATTTGGCTTTGTTCACCTGCCATCCGAGATCCTCCAGTATTTGTATGGCCTTTCGCAGTTGTCGTTCGAGTATTTGTGGATTGTCGTGCATCACTAAAAAGTCGTCTAAGTAGACTATTACTCGCAGGCCTTCTTGTCTGAGTTTTTGCGCTACCCAATTTGAAATGTTGGCAAAGACGGAAGTGGCGCTGGCCAGACCGAAAGGTAAACAAGTCATTTGATAGACTGTATTCTGATAAACTAAGGAGAGGTAGCGACGATGACCCTGTTGAACTGGGATGTGAAAGTATGCTTGCGAGATGTCTAGTTTCATCATATAGTCGCCCAAGTGCAGATGCAATGGAATTTGAAAGTGGTTTATTAGCCGAAATGATGGCGTGGCTACAAAGTCGTTGAGTCTTTTTAGATTGAAGATGGGTCGGTTTTCTCCATTCGCTTTTTTCCTTAGGAACATTGTTGACAGAAACCCACTTTTCTCTACACTCTTTGTTAAAGCTCCTGATTTTAGAAGGTTTTCTATTTCTTTTGACATCTCTGACGTCTGTTGTGTACTGAAGCGTTGTATGTTTTCTAGGGTAAATCTTAGAAGCGTATTCTGTAACCCCTGATTATCTTCTGGAGGTTTCCGGGCGCCGATGACCACCGATGGGCATATTGTGCGAGGCGACCGGCCTTGAACAAGTCATTGTTTGTTACCCCCCCATTTTTTCCCCGGTTGGGTCTGGAATTTGGTATGCTTCTGAGCGTGATCATTTGGTCTTGGACCTTTAAAGTTTGGACCTTTAAAGTTGAAGCTTGTGGAGTTCTTTTTGTTGGAGTGTTGTTTGTCACCTTGACATTGTTGCGGGTTTGATGATCTGGGTCGAAATCTCTGGTGACCTGAGTTGCCCTGATGTATACTGTTTTGAATGTTTGAATGTGCGACTGGTCGCTTCTTCGCTGGAAAAAACTTTTGGATGCCACCAAGCTCTTTGATGGTTTCAGCAAGTTTCTGCTCCTCAAACAGATGTGTTTCAGAGGGTGGAATCACGTGCAACATATTTCTCAGCGCCTTGCTTTGCGGCCTGAACATATCTCTTCTTTGTTGAATTACCTCGGCACGGCGTCCGCACACATATTGCAACAGGTCATCTGAAGTTTTCCTAAACTGTCTGAGTCTGCATGAACAAAATCTGAGCCTATCTTATGCTGGATATCCTCGGGTAGGCTGTCAACCAATTTTTGAAAAATTATTCTTTGTTTAATGAGGCCGTTTGATATGGCCCCGAGTGTCAGATCCGATCGCTCAAGGATAGATGTGGACTTCCAAGAAGGTGTTTGCTCCAGTAGAAGGTTGTTCACTTTTAAGGCACTAAATGCCGGCGTAGCCTGAAAAGTTTTCTGAGTGTCAGCGTATCTGATATCTTTCCACTCACTTTGGCCAAACAGTTGACAACTAATTGCGTATTTTAGTGCCAATGGATCTGCTTTAGTGGTTTTTGGCTCCTTATTGATGGTTGTGGGAGTAAAATCAAATTTGGACACCAGGTTTCCGAGCTTGGTTGTAGATGTGTCTTTATGAAACACTTTGTCCCCTCTCAACGATGCAAGTTCCCTCTGGGCATTCACAATTTGCTGTGTTAGATCATTTTCTCTGTTGGCGAAGACAACGTTTGGGGTGTCCTGTTCCTGCATCGTATTCGTACTGTCTGGTATGGAATCAAAGGAACTGTTTAGTTCTTCTGGAGGTTCCGCTTGAGAGGATTCTGCTTGTTTGTTCGTCATGAGCTGCTTCATATTTTCGTGATGTTCCTCCTGCATGCTCAGTAATTTTCCTAACAGTTGAGTCTGTTGGTCAAGTACGGAGACCAGCATTTGATTTGAGGATTGTTCACTATTCCTGACTGGAGATTCACGGCGGATGGGTGAGCGCGACCTTGCAGTACTTTCTCTCGAACTAGTCTCTGCCCTACGGCTTTCCCTGTTGGTTTCTTTAAGAGCAGATGCTTCAGACCGTTTTAACAGCATTGGTTTTAGTTCGCGAACTGTACTAATGAACTGCTCATATGATTTACAGTGGACCTTTTCTAATAGGCTGTGTGGAGCGTACAGTAATGCTCTCCCAAGGTCCCATTTCAGTATGCTAGTTCTAATGTGCCTGTATGTTCTCTCCGATAAGGACTGAAGTTCCGGGTTGAAAGCCTTCACCAGCTCCACAGTTGGGATTGCGAATCGTAATTTCGCGTCGACCGTCGCTGGAACGTGGACTCCCCCGAAGAGCTCCTCGTGTGTATAATTTGTGACGGGCCCATCTTGCCAGCCTTCCGGGAAGTATTTATCGAGGATTGACACGACGGCGCCAAAGATGATACCGTCCTCTCCCTGAGGAGGGGCTTCCGCCAACGCACCCATTGTCGTGGGGTCAGGCATGATCTGGAAATATCCACGTTATATCAACATTGCTGTTTTGACAACTTGTCTAATTCGGGGCGAAAGTTCGGCACGACAAACTGAAACGACGTGTCGTCCCATTCGGGACGACAATTCGAGACGACGGTCGTCTCAAATCAAGACGACGGTCTTACCAATCGGGACTACAAAATTGAGACGACCGTCGTCTCAATTGAGAAGTCGTCTCGATCGAGACGACGACGCGTTATCAGTCGAAACGGTCTTTGAGACGACCATGTCGTATCGTCTCGAGACGACATCCTGTTTCTGCTTACAGGCAAGACTGCCCTCTCAGTAATGTCGAGATGTCGAGCATTATGTACAGAGGATGATTTATGTCGAAGCGTTCCAGGGGAAGCAGAATCGACTCGTCGCTGGGCCAAAAGGCGCCGAGCGGAATAGCGTCGTAAGGCTTTAGCTGCCTTACGGAAGAGCAGAAACAGCTCCATTTTGTTAAATAACTGTATTAAAACGATGATGATTACACTCACTTTGATTGTTTCACTTCGCTGAACAATTCTATTATTTTATGACTTCACTTTATTTTCTTTGCGATGAAATGAACGAACGGCACGAATATTGAAAACGTACTGGCAAACACGGCCGCCGCGCGCTGCCTCGGCGTCACTGTCATGGCGGACAAGAGAAGGATAGCAATAGCGGACGAACCGTTCGCACACGTCATTTATTGAACGGATTGATCGAACGGGAACGAAATACTGACCGAATATTGAACGTAATCTCATATGTGGTTCAAGCGTAGGCTCGAACACCTAAATACATGATATATTGAAACCAGAAATATCAAAAAAATACACCAACTGGAGACGTTTCATACGTGTTTCATTCATCTCCGTTGCAATAAGTTCCCATATTTCTGCCTTTTTCAGAGGGTTTTTATAATCCTTATGACGTGTATTGTATAATATTGGGTATTTCTTCACACATTCTATAAATTTCTCAACGTCCATCTTGTCAACTCGTCGAATAAAAATAATCTAATATATATTTGTGTTGAGTGACTGACTGACTGATGATCAACGCAGAGCCCAAACCGTTAGGCCTAGAGGCATGAAACTTTTGCACAATAGAACCGTTTTTCCCCCGAAGGGTATAAAACGGATATTTAGGTTTCAGCCGTAGCTTGAACCACATATGAGATTACGTTCAATATTCGGTCAGTATTTCGTTCCCGTTCGATCAATCCGTTCAATAAATGACGTGTGCGAACGGTTCGTCCGCTATTGCTATCCTTCTCTTGTCCGCCATGACAGTGACGCCGAGGCAGCGCGCGGCGGCCGTGTTTGCCAGTACCAAGAGCCGGCAAGGATCTTCAGGTGTGGTTCAAGCTACGGCTGAAACCTAAATATCCGTTTTATACCCTTCGGGGGAAAAACGGTTCTATTTAGGTGTTCGAGCCTACGCTTGAACCACATATGAGACGTGTTTACTATCTGCCGGCGCTGCTAAGGTGTACTGTGACTGTTTTACTTGCGGATGTGTCCTAAATGTCCATGGTAAGAGAAACTCTATTTTAATAGTAGGTAATAGGTTAACATTTATTCTCATAAAAATTGCACAAAAAGAAATCTAGGCAATACAAAATTATAATTTTAATACGGTTGCCAATCAAATTGCAGAAAAAGAATCACTCAAAGTATTAAAGTTTTGTACGCTTCTGACAGAAACTTCTTTGTTATAATGTTTAAGGAATGTGTTTTGTGACCTCCAATTTCCCCTCTGAAGAATTTCGTCAATGTTGGAATGATTCGTAGTCCAGTTGTGGGTGGCTACTGCTGCTCTGAATGAACCTGCTGATGCAGATATACCGGCTTCTTTAAAAAGCGTTCGTATCCAGCCAGCTATAATAGTACGGGAGGCACCCACTACCTTACCCCTGGTGGTGATAAACAAGTTGACAAGGCCACTCACTCTTCGGTAATCAGATATACTTATGAGGAGTCGTACCCATCGCACTAAATCTAGTTTGCCCGTGGAGTCTTGTGTGTTTTCCTTTAGACACCATCCAGATTGTCTGTATGCGGTAGTGTCCGTTTTTGAACCAAACTTTGGCCAAAATACTAATTCATTTCCTTTATCCTCAAAGGCGTCAGGTTCTAGGCTCAATAGTGTTAGGTCATGAACCCTTCTACCTGTAGCTAAAAGAAGAAGCATTGATGTATGTCTTGAGACAGAAAATAGATTAGATTCGTCTAACTGGTATGTCCTTAAAAAATTTACTAAGTCTTTAATTTCCCAGGATATTGCTTTCTTGACAGGTGGCGTGTCTGCAAATATTCCCCTTATAGTTCGCTTGATTAGAGGATGACGACTGATTTCTTCTCCTCGGAGTGGGTCACTGAAATTTGCGACTACTGATTTGTGAAGAGCTATAGATCTAGGTGCTAGTTTCTCTATTCTGTAAAGGTGACATAGATATTTGGCTAATGAGCTCGGACCAGGGTTGTCAATAGGCACCTTATGTTCCGACGCCCATCGACACCATCTTTCCCAGACTGGTTTGTATGTTTTTAGTGTAGATTTCCTCCAAGATGATTCGAGAAGGTGGAGATCTTCCGTGGGCCAATCATTTACGTATTTGGACCAGCCACAACCGTCCAGACCACCAATTTTAGTTGTTCTACTCCTGGTGGAGGTAATTTGGTTCGGAGATCCAGGAGATTTGTCTGTAGGTTCGGTATTACCATATAAGGGCCCAATGCTCTCCGGAGAAGTTCGGGCTTCCAAAACACCTTGTCCCACAGTGGAGTCACTAGAAGGTATTTGCCTTCTGATAGCGTTAAGTGATCGAGTACTCTTGGAGTTAGTGCTGGTGGGGGAAAGATCCACCCCAACCTGTATCTCCAAGTTCTGCTGAATGCATCGGTGAATTGGCTCTGTTTGTCTAAGGCATCCTCGTAGGTCTATTTCCGGTGTTCCTAAGTTCTTGAATATGTGTTCCAGGATGGTAGGACTGAGGTGTCATTCTGGTAGGGCTTTCTCTCGCGACAGACTGTCTGCGATTCCATTGTACATGCCTGGGATGTATCGAGCTATAAGGTGACATTTCTTTTCTTGGCAAAATTGAAGAATTTTCTCTGTGACTTTTAGTAACCTTAGTGATTTTGTACCGCCTTGTTTGTTGATGTATGCCACACTTGTCCGATTGTCGGTTTGGAGCATCACAGTTCGACCCTGCAAATCGCGGCTGAGACGCTGAAGGACTTCGAAGACTGTCCAGAGTTCCTTCATGTTGCTGTGCCAATTCTTCTGGGTGGAATCCCACTTGCCCCAATAATAGCGGCTGTTTGCAACAGCTCCCCACCCCGCATCTGCAGCATCTGTGGTGACGAATAGCGATGGATTGGGGTGGTGAATTGGAGTTTTCTGATGAAAATTTTCCATCCACCATTTCAACTCCTCCAGAGCTATTGTTGTAATTTCGTACTTCTGATGTGGTCTCGCTCGTGGAAGAACTCGAGATTGTCTTTGGAGAACCCGACAGTGAAGAGTGCCCAGCGGCACGACGGACGCAGCAAAGTTCAATTTCCCTAGTATGACTTTGGCTTGGTACCAACTCCAGTGCTTTCTGTCTATTAATTTTTGAATGTGTAGCTTTAACAGGGTAACTTTTGTGTCGGATAAGCTCTTGGTGTTGGTCTGAGTGTCCCACGTTACTCCTAAGTATTCCAATTTGGTGGTAGCCTCTGACGAGCATTTGGCTTTGTTCACCTGCCATCCGAGATCCTCCAGTATTTGTATGGCCTTTCGCAGTTGTCGTTCGAGTATTTGTGGATTGTCGTGCATCACTAAAAAGTCGTCTAAGTAGACTATTACTCGCAGGCCTTCTTGTCTGAGTTTTTGCGCTACCCAATTTGAAATGTTGGCAAAGACGGAAGTGGCGCTGGCCAGACCGAAAGGTAAACAAGTCATTTGATAGACTGTATTCTGATAAACTAAGGAGAGGTAGCGACGATGACCCTGTTGAACTGGGATGTGAAAGTATGCTTGCGAGATGTCTAGTTTCATCATATAGTCGCCCAAGTGCAGATGCAATGGAATTTGAAAGTGGTTTATTAGCCGAAATGATGGCGTGGCTACAAAGTCGTTGAGTCTTTTTAGATTGAAGATGGGTCGGTTTTCTCCATTCGCTTTTTTCCTTAGGAACATTGTTGACAGAAACCCACTTTTCTCTACACTCTTTGTTAAAGCTCCTGATTTTAGAAGGTTTTCTATTTCTTTTGACATCTCTGACGTCTGTTGTGTACTGAAGCGTTGTATGTTTTCTAGGGTAAATCTTAGAAGCGTATTCTGTAACCCCTGATTATCTTCTGGAGGTTTCCGGGCGCCGATGACCACCGATGGGCATATTGTGCGAGGCGACCGGCCTTGAACAAGTCATTGTTTGTTACCCCCCCATTTTTTCCCCGGTTGGGTCTGGAATTTGGTATGCTTCTGAGCGTGATCATTTGGTCTTGGACCTTTAAAGTTTGGACCTTTAAAGTTGAAGCTTGTGGAGTTCTTTTTGTTGGAGTGTTGTTTGTCACCTTGACATTGTTGCGGGTTTGATGATCTGGGTCGAAATCTCTGGTGACCTGAGTTGCCCTGATGTATACTGTTTTGAATGTTTGAATGTGCGACTGGTCGCTTCTTCGCTGGAAAAAACTTTTGGATGCCACCAAGCTCTTTGATGGTTTCAGCAAGTTTCTGCTCCTCAAACAGATGTGTTTCAGAGGGTGGAATCACGTGCAACATATTTCTCAGCGCCTTGCTTTGCGGCCTGAACATATCTCTTCTTTGTTGAATTACCTCGGCACGGCGTCCGCACACATATTGCAACAGGTCATCTGAAGTTTTCCTAAACTGTCTGAGTCTGCATGAACAAAATCTGAGCCTATCTTATGCTGGATATCCTCGGGTAGGCTGTCAACCAATTTTTGAAAAATTATTCTTTGTTTAATGAGGCCGTTTGATATGGCCCCGAGTGTCAGATCCGATCGCTCAAGGATAGATGTGGACTTCCAAGAAGGTGTTTGCTCCAGTAGAAGGTTGTTCACTTTTAAGGCACTAAATGCCGGCGTAGCCTGAAAAGTTTTCTGAGTGTCAGCGTATCTGATATCTTTCCACTCACTTTGGCCAAACAGTTGACAACTAATTGCGTATTTTAGTGCCAATGGATCTGCTTTAGTGGTTTTTGGCTCCTTATTGATGGTTGTGGGAGTAAAATCAAATTTGGACACCAGGTTTCCGAGCTTGGTTGTAGATGTGTCTTTATGAAACACTTTGTCCCCTCTCAACGATGCAAGTTCCCTCTGGGCATTCACAATTTGCTGTGTTAGATCATTTTCTCTGTTGGCGAAGACAACGTTTGGGGTGTCCTGTTCCTGCATCGTATTCGTACTGTCTGGTATGGAATCAAAGGAACTGTTTAGTTCTTCTGGAGGTTCCGCTTGAGAGGATTCTGCTTGTTTGTTCGTCATGAGCTGCTTCATATTTTCGTGATGTTCCTCCTGCATGCTCAGTAATTTTCCTAACAGTTGAGTCTGTTGGTCAAGTACGGAGACCAGCATTTGATTTGAGGATTGTTCACTATTCCTGACTGGAGATTCACGGCGGATGGGTGAGCGCGACCTTGCAGTACTTTCTCTCGAACTAGTCTCTGCCCTACGGCTTTCCCTGTTGGTTTCTTTAAGAGCAGATGCTTCAGACCGTTTTAACAGCATTGGTTTTAGTTCGCGAACTGTACTAATGAACTGCTCATATGATTTACAGTGGACCTTTTCTAATAGGCTGTGTGGAGCGTACAGTAATGCTCTCCCAAGGTCCCATTTCAGTATGCTAGTTCTAATGTGCCTGTATGTTCTCTCCGATAAGGACTGAAGTTCCGGGTTGAAAGCCTTCACCAGCTCCACAGTTGGGATTGCGAATCGTAATTTCGCGTCGACCGTCGCTGGAACGTGGACTCCCCCGAAGAGCTCCTCGTGTGTATAATTTGTGACGGGCCCATCTTGCCAGCCTTCCGGGAAGTATTTATCGAGGATTGACACGACGGCGCCAAAGATGATACCGTCCTCTCCCTGAGGAGGGGCTTCCGCCAACGCACCCATTGTCGTGGGGTCAGGCATGATCTGGAAATATCCACGTTATATCAACATTGCTGTTTTGACAACTTGTCTAATTCGGGGCGAAAGTTCGGCACGACAAACTGAAACGACGTGTCGTCCCATTCGGGACGACAATTCGAGACGACGGTCGTCTCAAATCAAGACGACGGTCTTACCAATCGGGACTACAAAATTGAGACGACCGTCGTCTCAATTGAGAAGTCGTCTCGATCGAGACGACGACGCGTTATCAGTCGAAACGGTCTTTGAGACGACCATGTCGTATCGTCTCGAGACGACATCCTGTTTCTGCTTACAGGCAAGACTGCCCTCTCAGTAATGTCGAGATGTCGAGCATTATGTACAGAGGATGATTTATGTCGAAGCGTTCCAGGGGAAGCAGAATCGACTCGTCGCTGGGCCAAAAGGCGCCGAGCGGAATAGCGTCGTAAGGCTTTAGCTGCCTTACGGAAGAGCAGAAACAGCTCCATTTTGTTAAATAACTGTATTAAAACGATGATGATTACACTCACTTTGATTGTTTCACTTCGCTGAACAATTCTATTATTTTATGACTTCACTTTATTTTCTTTGCGATGAAATGAACGAACGGCACGAATATTGAAAACGTACTGGCAAACACGGCCGCCGCGCGCTGCCTCGGCGTCACTGTCATGGCGGACAAGAGAAGGATAGCAATAGCGGACGAACCGTTCGCACACGTCATTTATTGAACGGATTGATCGAACGGGAACGAAATACTGACCGAATATTGAACGTAATCTCATATGTGGTTCAAGCGTAGGCTCGAACACCTAAATGGTTGCTTTCATAACATAACTGAGCACTAAGAACGGATTTTCGAAAATTCGGACCAAAAGGGGGTCAAAAACGTAATTTAATTACACAAGGATAAATCCATTAATTTTGTATGGCTGGGAAAGTCTATTGTGAATTAAGAAACTGTGTTGAGGAAAGTTGAGAAAATTCTGGGTTTCTTAGATTAACAAACTTACAAGTACAAAGGAATATTTCGCATTTTTATCAGATTTTTATATCCTGCGGTCCTGCCTGCCTGCCTGCCAATCAAGATCACCCGTAGATTAGTAACAATGCCTGATGTACCTTTCGATCGCGTGAAATCTCCTGTGTGGTTCAGCGGTTACTACTATTCAACACCCAGTTCTAAATAATATACATTTTGCATGACATGGAAGGTTAGTTGTTTACAGCAGAAACAATAATAGGTAAGTATACAATTCATATTCAGAAACATAGCTGCGGCGATGTGCTTGCCCCCTGTCACGCAAAATGGATTAATGAATCTCTGGCTAATGCTGGCTAAAGGGTAATGATCAGAAAAGAAGCCAGCGAGCTGAGCAAATCGGACTGCATACAAAATACCTAACTCTTTTTCAGTGGAAGCACTCCACTAGAAGAGTTATTTTGAATGCAGTCTGGTCCACTCAGCTAGCTGGCTCCTTTTCCGCTTATTACTCTTTCTTAGTAGAAGGCCGGCATAAAAGTGAGCACCGGCCGGCTAGGAGGCCGGGTGAACTTAAGTATTGTGTTGTTTCCATGCCATATTTTCTCCATATCTTATGATTATGAATAAGTTTTTTTGACAAAGAGGTTTAGCCGGGTAAAGCCCGAAGACAAATTGGAGTAGATTGAAATTTCGGACTTCACCCAAGAGGCTTGGGTTACTAGGTTTACCCAGCCTCCAAGCTTTACCCGTAACATATACAAAGGCATACTTCAAAGCGCGACACTACAAAATTCTCATGCTAATGGCTGATGCCTTTAAATTGATGTGAGAAATATCAACAAAATCCTGAATAATCTAAATGATTGATTCATACCTTTTGTAATTTTGTACTGATACTTTAAGTATATATAAATAAAACAAATTTATGTAGTTACACTTAATTTATTTTATCTGGTCTAACCTGTCAACCCGACCTGGGTAATGCAGAAGCAATAATGTAACGAAGGCCCCACTCTCGTGGGCCAGGTGCAGGCACAGCATACCCCTGGTTGAAGAAGAACCCTCCCTGAGCACTCCTCCGGGGCTGGCTTTTTGAGTGTCAAGGATATGCTTCACAAATTTGGAGACAATAGACTGGGAAATACAGTGATTTTGGCCTTATCCCACAATCCTCTTATAGGACCCTGTAGCATAAAATGCTGAAGCAACCTGAAGCAATCAGCACCTAAAACAAACAATTCAGGATTAGTCTTCTCCTCTACTTTCTCAATTGTTTAACATTAACAAAGGTCGATCGTCAAGAGAAAGTATAGCTCAATTACAATTAGACATCTTTCAATCTGTGAAGAAGAATATGTCGTTTGCCGGAGTCTTTTTTGATGTTGTTGGTGCATTCAATAATGTCAATCATCATATTTTGTGTATGGAATTAGCTTCCATTGGGATTCCTATTAAATTTATTGAATTCATTTTTTCCTTTCTTCACGACAGAAAAGTTTATGTTAAGATTAATAATCAATTGCTCGGTCCCCGCTCATCTTTTAAGGGAGTTTGTCAAGGTGGGATTTTAAGCCCACTATTATTCACTTTGTATATTCATAAACTTAATCTTATTTTAGGCTCCAAAGTCCGAAACCTTCAGTTTGCGGACGATTTGGTGATATATAGCTCTGGAATTAATGCAAATGAGGTTATGCGAAACCTAAATGATTCGCTTTCTAGGTTTTCAAGTTATTTCAAATATTTAAATCTAGACATCAGTCCTGAGAAATCTAAAGTGTTAATTTTCCACAAAATCAATCAAGCTCAGTTTAAAATTTATTTTAATAACACTCCTTTAATGTTTGCATCGGAGATCAAGTTTTTGGGAGTTATTTTTACGGGTAATTGCTCGTGGAAGAAATATGTTGATAAGATTATATTTTCTGCAAATAGGGGTTATAACATATTGAAGTCTCTTACTAAAACTTACTGGGGTTCAGATCCGAAAATATTAATAACTTTGTATAAGGCCATAGTTCGGAGTCATTTTGAATATGGCTTTATTTGCTTTGCAGCTAATGAACAACTTGTAAGAAAATTGGAAGTTATTCAAAATAACAATTTGAGACTTATTACTGGTGCTATGAAAACCACACCCATTAATTCCCTTCAAGTGGAATGTGATATTCCACCGTTGAATCTTCGCTTTAAGTACTTAAAATATAGATTTATCTTAAAAATGTTAGCCATTGAGCCCCATCCTTTGTTTAAAAATTTGATACAATTTTACAGAAATAATCAGGCTTTGGCTTCTTCTTCCAAAACACCCTACATTCTTCATGATTTTTCCTATATGGTTGATTTTAATCAGCAGTCTAATATACATAAAAGCCAAGATCATTGGGCATGCTACTCGGATGATTTTGATAGCAAATTCACTTCAATGGTATTCCATATTGATCCCGAGAAAAAGAACAAACATGAAATATGTGAACAACTGGCA